>VZTL01064103.1:16653-35422 GCA_013400535.1 Scopus umbretta
TTTTTTTGTATTAATTTTTTTTTAATCAATTTTTTTTTTTTTTTTTTTTTTTTTTTTTTTTTTCAGAAGTGCTGAATAGATAGAAACAGCCTGTTCACTTTCTAGATACTCACTTTTTGAGTGCTCGGTGGGTGTGAGTTTAGTCAGCTCACTCTGTTTTGGTGGACGCGGTCCATTGATTGAGTGGTATCAGGCTATTGGAATTAACCAGTGAGTGGGCCCACATTCTGCAACTTGCAGGGTTTCAGCTGTGCAAAGCACTTCATCTAAACCAGTGGAGTCAATTTAATCTCTAATATTGCAAAGGCAAATGTTCAAATTAGAAAATGTCAAAATTAAGGTGTTTCTATACAACCTCACTTTGTCCTCTTTATGTGCAGATGCATGTATGAGGTGATTTTTAGTTCTGTAATTACATACTTTTTCTGCAGGACTGCATTTCATTCACTATGCAGGATACTCAGTATTCAACAAATGAGCAATTTTTCGGTTTCATTTTATCCTTATTGCACAGGCTATGGCTCGTGTCCTATTTACTGTGCAGTACTCACACTGTGCTGAATATGGAAATACTGATTTCCATAAGGACACTCATCATTCACATTTAAGAATTTATTTTTGGAATGCCACTTGTAGACAAGGTAGAAGCATTCCTTCCAGTTTACGAATGGACAGCTGGGGCAGATGAAAGTCTGATACATACTCTACTGAACGATGACATTTCTAGAACCTCAGTCACTGATGTTGCATTTTTTAACCATAGCAATAATTCTTGTAGTGACTAACAGTGCCCAGATTCTGCAAATCAAATTACTCAAGCTGGACCCCCATAAAATGAAGAATAAACAGAAAACCACAGAGCTTCTGCCTTATGTAATTTGGACAGCATCACAGATTCCTGGGGATGGAGCCAGCAGCAGAATCCAGAGTAGAAGCATGATGTGAAGTCTGTTCTTTTGCTTATGATATCTTTCTCCTCAAACTTTGCAGATTCTTTCAGAAAGGAAGACAGGGCAAGGCAACACTACAGGCACCAGCTTTCTTCCTCCTGCTATTCAGTATATATATATATATACTGGGCACTGTCCCTTCACTTCCTTAAGTGAGACAGGGCTCCTATGATAAAATTTAGAGACCACCAGATGATGCACACTCACAAAATGAACTTGCTGAAGTTGCACAGGCATTCTAATTTTTAGCATTTCTTGACTTTGAGCACTTAATTTTGTGTCTCTGATGCTCTTTCTATCTCAATTTTTAGGTTTAAATCCCATGGAGACTTCCCTGTTATCGCCTCCTTCAGTAGGTAAGAAGAATCATGCCATGGTATAACAAAATAACTTGTAGCGCAGCAAGTTTCTGTTGTTGTTGTGACTCTGTCTTTCTTTTATTACATGGATATTTGTTTTTTCCCCTCAATCAAATGCCTTGATTCATAACCAAGTGTCTGGCTTCATCCACTTTGAAACACTGATAGCAGTTCCTTTTAGGTAACTTGAAATGCAAATAAGGATATATTTGATACAAACTAATCCCTAAAAAAGGGCTTGATGAAGTGCTGTAAGCTTATTTTTCTGAAAGCTGAGTCAAGTCCCACTTAAACATCAAACTGTCTTCCAGCACGTTCTACACAAAATAATGAGTAAATGATGCTCTAAAAGAGCATCACCAGATACATTTCTGATTTTGTTATGTGATTTTTTTTTTAAAGTAGAAATAGTGTTTTACTAGATAGATCTAATTCTCTAGCACAAGTGAAAATATATGTTCCCCAAATAGGAATATTGTGTGGTAATTTGAAGATCTAAAAGACAGTAGCTTTAAAAAAGAAAAAGTTGTTCCTGAAGAAGTGTTTGCAGATCAGCCACCTCAAGCTAATAGATAGATAGCTATAGGTGTATTCTACCTGCAGATCTGCTTCCCTTTGAAGGCAGAAATACCTACCAGGAATGTGAAACTGTTGTAAAACTGAGGGGGTTTATGCAAATTTATTTTTGATATAACTGCAGTTTATTAATTTCTCTAGAGTCAAAACCCCACCTTTTGCAAAGAAAACTAGGGAAGAAAAGATGAATTTACCTTTAGGTTCTAAGCAAAAGAACTGGAAATCATTCAGTATCTGTGAATCCCTGGAAGACATATAGTGAAGAAGATGCTTAATTACACATACGTACATGAAAGTTAGTATGAACAAATTAGCTTATTTTTGATAAACATGTTAAATTGCAGAGTCAAATATGTTGCACAAGAGTGGTAAACATATTTTAGTAATACTGCTAGATGGCATAATGTAGTCCTTCCCTCTTTCTGAAGTTATACTGATAGAAATAAAAGTTAGTTATGTTTCCTGTAGTGACCTGGATTTTATTTCCTGTATAGTAATACGCTCATCTTACGTACTGAAGCACCTGTAAAGTCTTACAGACTACTTAAATGTGAAAGACATCTGTTTTAGATCTATGGCATGAGAGAACATCTTACACGTTATTTGAGCTGTGCTACTTTTTCTAGGAAGAAAAACTTCATTTTCTCTGTACTATTGCATTGCAGAATCATAAATTAGAGAGTCATAAATGATGACCAGGTATTAAAATAATAATTAAAAAATTCTGAACTTTTGAAAATAACTGAGTAAGGAAAACTGAAGTGAATTTTAAATGTTTCCACTGCAGGTACAATGTTGTTTTTTTCAGGCTCAGCTGTTGAAAAGCAAGTGCTTTTCATTATTTCAACATTCAACAGTCATCTATTCAACAGAGATTTTTAATATGCTCATTTGAAATAATTCACAATAAGAAATATTTTTTAAACATAAACCAGAATTTTTTACCAGGAAGGACAAAGGCGGCTGAAAAAGCCATGACATGTTTTAGCATCCTGCCTGAACTTCATGCTATGAGGTGGTGACAGATAATACAGTTTTCACTTGCAGAATTAACTATGGAAATGTTATAGTAACCACTGAAAGTGAGAAAAAGAACAAAATTTAAACCCTTTCTCTTACTCAGCAAGCAGTATCAATTAATTTCCACATTAAATTTTATCCAGCCCATAATTCATTTTCTTTTTAGGCCCACAGATTAAAAATTGCTTTTGCTTTTCTCCTCAGGAAGTTAAAATATAAGGACATCAAATTCTGAGGGCCTGATATCCTTCCTAATATATTAATTCAGTATGGATATCTTAGATTTCGTGTTAACTGTTCTTAGGCCACTACAGATACAGAACTTGAGAATTCCTTAGCATTAAGGGTATTCCTTAATACTATCCTTTAATATTTCTTAAGTTAAACATTTCAGCAGTTAATAGGGCTATTTATTTAGTAAAATTTGGTATCACATCTTAGGTATTTCTAAGAGTCAAATGTATATCAACAGTGTGTTTCATCTGAAAGCTGGTGACAAAGTGTATGTATGTGTATATCCTTTATGATATACTTCAGATACTGAGTCTTGTTTCTTCCAGTGTTGTCTGTAAATACTGATAAAAGGAGCGAATATTCTTCATAGGTCTCCCTTGGATTTTTTTTTTTTTTTGGTGGACAACTGTGACATTTAGTGACGTTTGAAACAAAGAGGGAATGATAATGCTCATTCTGCGTATTTGCTGGCAGAAATACAGACTGTAGGTAACATGGACAGTGGGTTTGCTAAGATCTTAAAAGCTACTTGTCTTGTATTTGTTGGTGCTTTTCAGAGCTCAAAGAAATGTCCAGTTTCAGGGAACAAAGCGGATAATAGAAGTTCTTTGATATAACTGTGGATGCCCAGATAAGGAAAAGTTAGATGTAGTACAGAGCCGATGATTCAGAAAGCAATGAAATTATTTTTATTTACTAAATCACGTCTACAAACAATATATTGAGACAGTCGGCAATTCTTCAGTGGAGATGTGTCACTTGGCTTGAAAGGGTGTCTCTTAACTAAATAAAGCATGAGTTGTTGCATGTAGTTTTGAAAGCCAAAGGTTGGTTAAAGTCTCTGTGACACTGGTGGTCACTTCCTAAGCTGCTAGAAGTGGTTGTAACAAAAGTTGTAACAAAAACGTGCAGGAAAGGTTTGGGAAAGCTATTTGCTGGGAAAGGTTGGAGATTATTTGCTTTGAGCGCTTCTCTCTATTTCACAGTGAAATTCACAGTGAATTTTGCTGTGGAGAGTAGATATCCTTATTGAAATCCAACCAGGGGAGGAGTGTGCCTCTTCTATTTTACTCTCCACACTGCTCTGTCTTACTCATTTGTAGACCAGCAGAACCTTGTGCATAAGATGAAAGTTGTTCCATCTTCGTTTCTCTTGCTTTTTTTAAGCAAGCATGTGCTTCCTCTTTTCACTCTTTTCAATTCATTTTTTAAAGGTGGGAGTTTAAGGGTGTGCAGTTAAGTTGCAACCTTATTTGTAAAGGAAATTATTAGCGTAGAAGGGATTTGTAGCAAGAAATTCCTAGTGTAGAGAGAATAACTATAAGTTTAGGCATGTCAGATCCTGTCTGTGTGTATGCTGTCAGAGATAGAGTTCCTCTTCAGAATACCATGTGCTGTGAGGCAACCCTTACTTTTTGAGATCACCCATTCCATGAGAAAGTACATTGGGAAATCTCATTTGTACCCTTTACAAAGGGGGTGGATGGATCCTTATATCTTGCAAAAAGCATGTGATGAGTTTGTCATACATTCTTCATGCAGCAAAAGAACTGGAATGGTTTCACAGTGTGAAAAAGTGATTATCATAAATAAAATCACTTTGGAATTAACTCACATTCTTCATAAGATCAGGCTCCCAGGTAGAACTGACAAAGTGTGGGTTTTTTCTGCTCATCTGCTGAGCTAAACTGCCAACCACATATTTGTGCTCCTCATAGGAAGAAGGCCTACCCTTTTTGTTGACACAATCATTTAATACAGCTTTATTTCATAAACTGCATTGTTATTGGACAGCAATTAGGATAAAGAGAAACTCATAATTAAGGCTTACACGTGGAACTCTCTCTTGAGATGCTGTTGAATTGCACCTAGGTCTATTGAACCTAACCTAATGTGATGCTTCTCATCTTGACTTTCATGAAATTGTCTGTTCTCCTAGGATTTCACTAATTTATGTTAAAAGTATCATGAACTATTTAGAGTTAACACATAATCATACCAATATGAGCAGATCATCTTGAGTGCCATCACACAGCATGTCCAGGACAGTCAGGTGATCAGGCCCAGTCAACATGGCTTTATAAAAGGCAGGTCCTGCTTGACTAACCTTCTATGACCAGGAGACCCACTTAGTGGATGGGGGAAAGGTTGTGGATATTGTCTACCTGGACTTTAGGAAAGCCTTCGACACTGTCTCCCACAGCATTCTCCTGGAGAAACTGGCGGCTCATGGCTTGGACAGGCATACTCTTCACTGGGTAAAAAACTGGCTGGATGGCCAAGCCCAAAGAGTTGTGGTGAATGGAGTTAAATCCAGTTGGTGGCCAGTCACAAGCGGTGTTCCCCCGGCTCAGCATTGGGGCCTGTTCTGTTTAGTATCTTCATCGATGATCTGGATGAGGGGATTGAGTGCACCCTCAGTAAGTTTGCAGATGACACCAAGCTGGGCGGGAGTGGCGATCTGCTCGAGGGTACGAAGGCTCTGCAGAGGGATCTGGACAGGCTGGATCAATGGGCTGAGGCCAACTGTATGAGGTTCAACAAGGCCAAGTGCTGGGTCCTGCACTTGGGTCACAACAACCCCAGGCAATGCTACAGGCTTGGGGAAGAGTGGCTAGAAAGCTGCCCAGCAGAAAAGGACCTGGAGGTGTTGGTTGACAACTAGCTGAATATGTAGCCCGCAGCATGCCCAGGTGGCCAAGGCAGCCAACAGCATCCTGGCTTGTATCAGGAATAGTGTGGCCAGCAGGAGTAGGGAAGTGATTGTGCCCCTCTACTTGGCACTGGTGAGGCCGCACCTCGAATACTGTGTTGAGTTTTGGGCCCCTCACTACAAGAAAGACATTGAGGTGCTGGAGAATGTCCAGAGAAGGGCAATGAAGCTGGTGAAGGGCCTGGACAACAAGCTTTACGAGGAGCGGCTGAGGGAACTGGGGTTGTTTAGCCTGCAGAAAAGGAGGCTGAGGGGAGACCTTATTGCTCTTTACAACTTCTTGAAAGGAGACTGTAGCGAGGTTGGTGTCAGTCTATTCTCCCAAGTAACAAGCAATAGGACAAGAGGTAATGGCCTCAAGATGTGCCCGGGGAGGTTTATACTGGATACTAGGAAAAATTTCTTCCCCAAATGAGTGGTTAAACATTGGAACAGGCTGCCCAGGGAAGTGGTTGAGTCCCCATCCCTAGAGGTATTTAAAAGACATGTAGATGTGGTGCTTAAGGACATGGTTTAGTGGTGGACTTGGCAGTGTTAGGTTAATGACTGGACTCGATGATCTTAAAGGTCTTTTCCAACTTAAACGATTCTATGATTCTATGAATATGTTTTAGAGATCTGCAGTGACAAACTCTGAGCCAACTTTGTCTTTTGAAGGTGTAGCTAAAAACCAGAAAATAGAGGACTGAGCTAACAGCAAAATACTGAGTTGGCAATTGAATCAAATGGATTTGTTTTAGTGGTTTAACTCTGCAGTGTGAATTTAAACCTCTTTTGCATTGCATCTGTACTGTATGACTACACTGGCATAAGGCTGTGCAGCAAGAACTAAGAAAGAAAACGTCAACATTAGAAGTAATACAAGATGTAAAATGCTAATGAATATAAAAGGGAATTAAGGCGGCTAACAAAACCAGGACACCAAATTTTTAAAACTAGGGTTTTGAATTATTAAAAATAATTGTTAATCGAACAATGCATGTTCTGAGCTTTTTGAGAGAAAGATTTTCCTTCTGAATTGAAGATCAGAGTGCTTGACCTTTTAAATGGGAGCTCTGGTACTGTCGTACCATTTCAAGCTTTCATTAAGTAGTGAAAATGTATGTTAGGAAGACTTCTGTTTCTCTAATTTAGTACTTTTAACATGAGCAAAAGCTAAAAGGGAAAGATACTAGCAAAGCTACTTCTTAAACTTAGACCTGGAGTCTGTGTTGCCTTGAACAAATGTGTTTCTAGGAATAATTAGTTATCCTATCCATACATGTTATTACCATAGAGTGGAGGTTATAGAAAAAGACAGGGAATGAAATACAACATCTGTTTAAAAACTGTCATCTTAGTAATGCCAAACCAATATTCAGTCTTGTGTATGCTTTTAAAACTAGAAATAAACTTGTCTTCCACAGAAACCTCTGGGTGAGAGACTATATGTGAACTGCCTGTAGGGATTTTTTTCAAAGAATACCTCAAATAACAAAACAAAAGTTTAATCCTCCCCTAAACTTTCTTCTTAAGCTTGTTTTTCACTTAAAAAATATTATACAGAAATTACCTGGATCTGGATTCAACCAAGATTCAACCTTGCCTTGTATTTGCAATAAAACATGTTCATAGCTCTATCTTGACTGCATCTGTAGAATGAGTTAATATTTCTCTGAGAAGCTGTGCTGGCTGGCTAGATTGACTGGTCACCCTGTTATCCTGATGTATGTGAAATGATACTGTTGACAATAGAGAATTCTGTGTTACAAAACACACAAAATGTTTCCTATCATAAATTATTCTTCTAGATCCAGTTCTCTCCAATTAGTCTGGTTGTCTTCTTTCCTTGTCTGAGCCTACCAATGCACAGAGAACATCAGAGGTTGATAAACTGTGATAATGAATTTCTTCAAATAGCTTTCGCCATAAAAATAGCTGTTCATTATTGCTTTTAGGATATTTGAGTTTCTGATTCTTCTCGGACCATTCTAATTTACTTGAGGTAGTTTTAGGAGAGCTTTTTTTTTCCTTTGGGCATGATGATAAATGGTTTGATACTCAAATATGCAGATAAAGTACAATTGATTACACAGTATTTTGTTGTTCAGCTGGATGTGTATCACTCTTGTGGCTGCAGGACAAGACAGCTTCGAATCTCTTAAGGAGTTACTGAACAAGATTAGTATTTTTTTCTAATATAAAAAAATTATTGTTCCAAAGAAATCCCTGTAACTAAAATACCCACGAGCTGTGTGAGTTTAAATGTCATCCTGTTCTAGCCATATAACACGAGTATGTTGTAAAACTTCAATTACCCTGCAGTCAGGTATATCAGGCAGGTTTAACTGCATGTATGCCTTGACTCTGGGAAGGGGGTTGCAAAACCTTATCTCTTACATTAAGCCCAGTCCCATCAAACAAAACATACCACATTACACTGTGATTTTCTGTTATCAGCTGTTGACATGCTGATATATATTAGAAAATGTGTAACCCAGATTGTTAAGGGTTTAAGTTGTCTTTGTGTCTGTTCATAGCAAGTTGAGTGAGGCAGTACATTCCTTTTGCTGTATTCCTTCCCATCTGACATGTACCATTTCCCTTTATAAAGTCTTGGTTTATAATGCTGGCTTGACTTTTTGTGGTTGTCTCTCGAATACTGCACCCGCATGCAGAAGGGAGTTGCCAGAAGGAACCCTGAGGAGCTATTTTTCTTGATGTTTGCACTAAGTATTGGGCTCTGGTTTTGGGTTTGTTTTGGTTTGTTTTGGGTTTTTTGGGGGGTGTTTTATTTTGTTTTTTAAAATCTCATCTCTCATTAAAGCTGAGTGCATTTGATTTGTACGGGGTTTTAGCTGGAGTTTACACCTTTTTTTAGCTCAGTTCTTACTGGCTTTAAATACATAGGATGCCAGCTTATCTGTTGGGAGCCATACAGCATCTTGTATTTTGGAGTTTTTAACAGTTTCTGTGGGCCGTACACTAAAGTTACTGCCAGCTTATGGAAATCTTCCCTGATGAACAATGCTGTTCATACTGCTTCCTTTTATAGTCTTGTTTCTGTGTATCAGCTTGACACTACAGAAACTTTCATGTTGCCAGACGTCATGAAGATTATTCCACCATGAAAATCCCTATTTCCAGACCCACATTTTCTTCACAGTATACTTAAAAATTACCCTTTCTTTCAAGTGATTCTGATAGTCATCTGAGGCCCAAGTTCCAAAAGTATGAATGCCTTCCCTTCATTGGTCTCCTTTTGTATCGAATCTACACCAAAAAGTGCTTTCTGGTTAATGAATTATTAAGCTTTCTAACTTTTTATGAGCATCTATTGGGATTGTGCTGATGGAGTAAGCAAATAAACAGTGTTTTCACGTGTAGTTTGCACTGGCAGCAGTTCTGGGAGCAATAGAACAATGTATTTTGTGCTGAAAATAGGAAAAAGGAGCAGCAAAGACTGGCTGACACTGCCAGGCTTCTTGGAAGTTTAAATAAACCTAGTAAGCTTTTTTGCAAAGGTGGTTCCCCTTCCTTGACAGGAAGAAAGTATCAAGCATATTTACAATAGCCCTGTCTTTTTCTGACAGAATGTACCAACTTTTGAAATTTTGTCAAAAAAGCCAGTGTAATTGCCATCTGCTCTTATTCTGCTTGTCTTTTCCATCTGGATACCAACATATCTCTGTATAAACATAACCCACCTACTAACTCATCAGTCCTCCAGCCTGCCTCATAAATTGTAGCACTTACACGATGATGTAACCTGCCATCAGCTTGATCAAGAGTGGATTGTGACCTCGCTAAATTAATGACTCCAGCTAGAAGGACATGCTGAGTAGGCATTGAGTGGGAGTCAAACAGAAGTATGTCCATTTAGAAAGAATGCAATGGACAGTTTGTGAAAAGGGGTTTGCATATCCAAAGCTGTCTCCGTGCCTGCATTGGCCCATTCTGATAATCCTAAGTAGCATCTGCTATGGGGAGCATAACTGTACAGAGGAGATAGGTGTCTTTATCACATGGTGTTTCTAATGCTGACTAGTTGTTAGATTTCTGAGAAATTATTAAATACAAACTCTGTTTTGAGCTTTGCAGGTTCCTGTTGGCTTTTTCTTTTTCTTATTTAAAGGAAGTTGGTCCGAGCTATTCAGTTTCATGTTTTGATTTTAAATATAAATTGATTTGCTTTATTCTTCAGCACAGTTCTGGGTAACTGGAAATAAGGGTTCATTTTAGAATGCAGAATGCACCTAGGTTACGAGTTCTTCACCATGGAGGAGGGACCACAAACCAGTGTAAATACATAGCTTGACAGCAAGCCAATTTATGTGACCTAGGAACTTGAGTGCTCATTCCTTACTCCTTCCAGCACTCATGTTTTACCTCTTTGTGGTCTTGCCAAACTGTAAAATAATGGAACATTATTTGTATGACACATGTTACTGCTTCTAATAAGGAAAAGGTTGGGGAAAGGTACAGTAGGTGTGTGCTGTGCTCAGATCTGTACTTACACTTGACCCGCTGGTGTTTTCAGTAACTGATTTCATAATACTGTTGGTATCTCTGGATGTGAGGTTGGAAAGTCTGTCTTTAGCCATGTCTCACCGGGACAGCAATTTCAGGATGGTACTTTGGAATCCATATTGAACGAAAGCCTTAGCAGACCACCTAAGGGACCTCCAAAATAGACGCTTGTACGTGTGAAATAGATGCTTCTCATTTTTCCATCTCACTAGGGCTACATCTCCCTGCTAGAGGGATTGAGGTTTTGTTAGTATCAGGCATAATCCTAATAAAAATATCTCAGGGGCCATGCAAATGGCCACTGAAATCGCCTATGTGTACTGGATGAGTACCTACTCGTGTAAATCACATTCTGACTAAAGAAATTTCACCTGTATCTTTTCCTTCTGATGTAAATTGAAGTGCAGTTCTATTGCATGCTACTAAATGCATGGCATCTCCCAGTTTAACATGAGGGCAAGGGAACGGATTCCTCTAGATTCAAATTAATCACACCAGGTTACTTTTATACATAAAATACTATATAAATAATTGGTGTGATGATATACCCCACCTCCACCACTAATCTTCCATCGGTTCCCTTAGTTTCCTGCTATTTTTCTCTAAGGTAAAGGTCCCAGTCTCTTCCTCCAGTTCAATCTGGTCAGATTTGTCCTGTGATTGAATAAGAGACAGGGTAGCCAAAAGACTGGGCTAGTGCATCCAGAATCATTAATTCAGTCAGTCAAACAAATGGGAGGCAAGAGAACGAGAAACAGTGACCAATTGGTCACATGGCGGGGGATCTGCCCTGGAGCATGAAACACGCTGAGTTCAGCCCCTAAGCTGGATCGTCACAAATGCCATAATGATTTCTTAGCATGGCCCTGGCTGTGGTAGCTCATGCCAGCCTGCTGAGCAAGCTTGGCCAGGCTTCTTGAGATTCACAGATAAGATTTATTCCTGAAGCCTGACCTACATGAATGTGTATCTAAATGTGTGAAAGCTGTGATTTGATGGCAAGCAATGAAAGGTCATAGAAAAAGCAGGCAATGCATTTAAATCAAAATGATGAAGCTGGGTAATTTCATTAGCAACAGTTGTATTTACTGGAAGTCACAGATGGTGCAGTTTAGCTTATGGCCAATTTGTTAAGACAAAATAAGTATAAAGAAAGAAATATTCCAAGTGAGAGGTGGTTAAAAATTAAATAGGCACCAGATGGCTCAAGATTGTCCTTCATACAAATTTGGTGAAAGAAGACATAAACAATCCAAAAGCATTTCTGAATGGGACACTTACAGGCTGGCTAGGCCTTTATCAGAGCTAAGTTTAAAAGCAGAGCAATTAAACTTCCCTCATGTTGTAACATCTGACATCCCAGCAAAATGTTCTATGTGAACTTCTGAATTATTCTCTGTCTGATATGTTGTTTAAACTGAGAAGTAAGGTAAAGGGAATAATCCATAAAGGTGTCAACCTTCAGCTATGGTTAAAGTAACCTCAGCTTTTACTTAAAATAAGGAGGAAAACTTTTACTGCGCAATGTGTATTTATACATCTAGATGTATGCATGTCAATACACAAGCCTTTATGCTCAGAGAAATAGCATTATTTTAGATCTTGCTTGCTTTTGAGAAATGTTGGCGATTGTTATAGGTCACTGATGATAAACCAAGGTTACAGCCCCAGACTATATTCCAGGGGATATAAGTTCCTTTTCCAAGCTGCATCACAAATATTTTCCTGGCACTGGAAAAACTCACTTGCCACATTTATGCACTTTGTCTATACACTAATACCCATGGTGGTCAGAAGCTATTTGTATTTTTGCATAGTGTCTAGAACTGCTGGAGCTTATTGTTAGCACCAATGCCTTTGAATGCTCTTGTAAAAGAATATAACAATACTGATTCCCCATGTTTCTAGTTGGTAACATGATTTTATTATATATAGTGCCTGGATTCTGTTTTCTGCTTATGTGCATAACATACTCTTTCTTACACAGGTAGATGTTAGGGGATTTATAATGTTTTGTCCAGATTAAAGTACACCCCTGTGCAATACCAGTAAATGTAACAGTTAAAAAAAAAAAAAAAGTAAAAAAAAATTATAAATTATTACAAGAAAAAGGAGCCAGCATCATGTTACTAAAATGTGCTCCCTGGTTTTATATGGAGCACTGAATATAGGTGATATCAGAGACACAGCAGAAATCTCTTTAAAGCAAGCTGCATGTATGAGGCTGGTTCCCCCGGGGGCGGGGAGGGGGGGAGGAAAAAAAGACTGAAAAGCAAAGGAAAACAGCCTTGAATGAGAAAGGCAGCTGGAGACTCTGTTGACTAATTAATGAGCAACATACACTTAAGAGCTTTTACTCATCCTGCACTAGCTTTGCACATTTTCTACTGCATGTTACATTCTCTGGGTATGAAAGCTCTGNACTGCATGTTACATTCTCAGGGTATGAAAGCTCTGCGAGTGGTGCCTACTTGCAGGGAAAAGGCTACACTTGAAAAGATGGCTGTACTCACTGAAGGGAAATGAAAACATTTACAAATGCCCTGGAAAAGCCTGGAAGAGCCCAGATGGGGAACACTATTCGAAGAACTTTACAATTAAATGAAATTAAAAAAAAAAAAAATCAGGATGATCCAGCAATAGTTTTCCCATGTGCCAAGGTAACAGTAATGCACATGCACCAACCACAGCCTTACCAGGGAAATACATTCTTCCATAAGGAAGATTTTATGTCTCAGCTGTGTCAGAGTTGCATCTATGAACAGGAAGGTGATTCACAGTCACGGCTTTGTGTTGAAAAAGACCATCCAAGTTAGGGTAACAGTGATTTTTCTTGAAAGACAAAAATACAAAAATTATTTTACTGACCTTGACTAGAAATAGCACAGACCCTTTATTGTATGTAACTACAGTGCTTTCTGTGTGGAAGGAGAAAGGGGGAAGGGTGGAAAGGCAGGCTAGGGGGAAATCAGTCTCTTTAAAGTGTAAACTCCAACAACTTTGTATTCAGCTACTGCCTTTTAGTTATTGCTGCTCTTTGCAAAATGGTCAAATCTCAGTGCCCAGGCAGTGAGTCTTTTGCTATTTCTGAGAATCTGTCACCTTCTGCCTGAAGTTAGACCCGCTCTGATAGGACTGAAGCAAAAATAGTAATGGTAAACTCCAGCAGTATCTACACTGGTAGACTCTGACCCTCTCTGTTCAGCACATGCGACACCATCCTGCACACCTCCCATCACCCTCACTGTTCCAGCAGATGTTCCTAGTTCATAAGCATGGTTCTTTTTCATGCTTATAGGCAAATGCAAGTTGTCCTGAACTCACAATTAATGTGGTTACAGGGCTGAAGACTAACCACAGTTACAGAAATAGCGCTGAGCATGATTTGTCATTAACGATGTTTGAAGTACACTGTGTTCCACAGTCAGGCAGCCCCTTGTTGCTGATGTCATTTGTCAGCAAAGTGTAGGGACAGTAGCATAGGTGGAAAAAGAAGAAAAAGACCTATGGGTGATAAACAACAAGATGAGTTGAGGCTTTATAGATAGTTGAACAAATGTTGATGCTCTGAAATATACGTCAACTCCTTTTTAAATGTGGCAGAAACTCTACAGCAGAGAAAGTTTAAAGCTTGCAAATTACATAGCAAGAAATTTGTAAATGGAGTGAAGTTTCAACTCTCCATCCAATTTGCTACTGGATCAGTTTCATGATTAAGCAGGTCAGATGTTTGTAAGTTTTAAAACTATATATTGTTGGAGGTGAATTTAAACTAATTTCAAACTTACGTGAATGATGTGTTTTGCATATCAGCAGAGAACAACTGAGGATTAGTGTTAAACAGCTGATAAGTGCTGTTATGTATGTAAGTGGTATTAGAAGTGGTGTTATTGTCCCAGTATTCATTTGCGTTACTTCCTGTATTTGAAATCCTGTACGGTTTAAATTGTGCATGGGTTGTTAACCCTCGGTATCCAAAATAATGCAGGACTGTTCTTTATTCTTTTACTTTTGTTAGTACATCTTTGAAGATTCAACAAACTTTTTAGCTAACTAGTTTTATTGTGCTGTCTTAGAGAAGTTTGTTAGCTGCATATAGATTTTTCTAGCAAACTTAGGCCTTTAAATATTTTTATTATGGAAGTTTTGTTTTCAAGTGTTTGTTGTCTGTCCCAGTATGGCAACATGAGGTAGAACTCCTCTTATGACGACCAAAGCCAGAGGTAAATTGAGAACTTTGTCTATTACATTAAAAAACATCTTCACAGTTTGTGGATTTGCCGGCTAAGGATAGGGTTTGGATTGTGCAGTCAAACCTTAAGAAAAAAGAAAATGGCATCATTGTTGTAGTTGTTCAAACTGTCTTGTGGGTAGTATCATAACAAGTTCCATTATTTGCCAAGAGAATAAAACTCCATTTAAATCTGCTAAGCTGAAACCACCTGAAAAGAATTATTGGTCCAATTCATCATTCCCAGAGGTGCTTATAAGCAGCATGCTGTGGCAGAAGCTCTCTGTTGTAGCCAGAAGAAGGTTCAGAAGCGTGACTGAGGAGCTTGATTTACGTGAGTTATATGAAAGGTTTTTTCTGATTACTTTGCTAGCATGTGGGATGTGTGCATGTAGCTGGAAACAACAGGGGATTTCGTATACATCTCATTTAGCTGGCGCTATGTGGATTCTTGTGCAAGAAAAGCCTTTCCTGGCTAATGTTTAGTCCTGCAATAATTGTCCTTCTGCTCAAATAATCACTTTGAAGACTTTCATTTTTGGGTTACTGACTCTGCCAATACCAATTAGAGCCAAGATGCTAAAGTTTTTCTTCCCAGGGCACAAATTTACCACAAGGTTTTTCCTTTTTCTCAGCAGAATAGTTCTGATTCTATCCTCTGTGGTCTTCAAGCATCACCTTTGATAAATGTTTCTATAGGTGTTGCGTGTCCAGAATCGGCTCAGTTTTACTAATCTGTAATTTATGGCTTTGTTCTGTCACTAAGGCTCTACCTGTATGCACACAGCAGAGTAATCTGTAAAACTGAACAGTTATCCTAAATGTCAATTGTGTTATGAGTTTTGCATTAGTTGGTTAATTTTCACTAGCTTTGTGCTCAGCCTGTATTATTAATATATATAAAACAAGTATCAGGTTTAGAGTGCAAATTAGCGTACAGGACTTCTGAAAACTTCACCATGAAAAGCCTGCAGTTCAAATTTTCCTCGCTGTAGGACTGACTCAAGACTTAGTTATAGTCCCCCCATTCATTGATGAACACCTTAGATTTAGTGACCAGTTCAGAACTGGGGAAAATATGTAGGAATGTATATGCTTGGGCTTGAAAACTCTGATAAAAGAAATTTCATGATGCATTTCATAAATAGAAGTATATTAACAACATAAGAAATTTTCCACAGCCCACAGAATACAGTCTTTGAGGAATTACAGCAGCTCTTGGTTGGAGTTAGATTGATCCGGGAAAATAAAATTCTTATCAGTCGAAACCAGGTGGGAAGTTAGAGGTAGGTAGAATAGGAAGGCAGTTCATGTTACTAGGTTGTACTTGTACACTCTTGTTTATGTACGTTCCTGTGAATCCTGCCTATATCTCAGGCAGGTCGATGGGTTAAGGGAGAGGATCTTATGAAAAAACATACGGATCCAAATTCTGGAGAGATCTGGTTTGCTCCAGGGTCACTTGGGGATTTATGAAACCACCCAACTTAGAGCTCAGCATGACTCCCCAGGTTTACGTCACCCTTTCTGCACAACAGAAGAGGACATTTCTTTTTCCTCTCTGGAGGTGTAGGCATTTCAATAGTGCACCATTATTAGATTTTTTTGTTTGCTTGTTTTTCTCCATAAATAAACATAACATAATAAAAGTTAATTATTTTGCAGGATGAGAAGACCAAATTCATAATAACAAACTATACAGAAGGAATTGTGTGGAGATGTGTAAGCTGGTAGCTACAACAGCAAGTACAGCAACTAAGAACTGTCAGACAGCCACAGAAATTGACATATAATACTTAGTATTTTAAGAGCAATTTACATCTTCTAAGGACCGTACTATATAAACACTAATTAATCCCTAATTAACTTATCTATATGTATTAGCCAATTAATCTCTAATTAGTTTATTTGCAGAATTTTTCACGTTGGGAACTAATTTAGGTGAGGCTTAAACCTCTTGGGACTAGTTCTGATCTCTCAAAGAGGTGTAAGTCAGGAGGACGTATAAATCCATTATAATGTAGTCATAGGGATACACCCATGAAAAACTGCTCCAAGGAATATATAAATAAGGGTCTTCATGAGTTCAAAGCGATGTGCTACATTATGCTGAGAAGCAGCATCAAAATACTCAGAATTAATTAGCCAATGTCAATGGGGTTTGATTATAGAGTTTTGTTATTTTTAAAATCTATTTCTTCACAGAGCCACATGTTACTTGAAGAGTATTAGCAGGAGTGTACGAAAGTGGCTACCATGCCTGAGCTAGCAAACTTACTGCTAATGCACCTGTTGTGGGTAGAGCTTTCGGTGACAGAAGGAGAGTGAGGAAGAATAAAATTTAACATTTTTTAACATAGAAACTTTGTTCTATCTCCACTCATGCCACTCATCATGGCTGAAAATACCCTTCAGAGGGATACTTCCAATACATGTTTGGCCTAATAATCTTAGATCTTAAGCTCACTTACCGTTTAAAACGATCGAGGCAAAAACATGTCTGGTTTTCGGGGGTGGCAAAGGCACTCTGTGCTTTATAGAGTTGTCTTAACCTGTTTCTAGACTACTATCTGGACAAACATGAGGGAAGGAGTTCATATCCCCTGCATTTGAAGAGACTGTAACCGGTCTGACTGCTTCAGTGATGTCCATTTCCAGTGTTCTCCTTTATCATGTACAGGATAGTTTAAACCACTCAGAAGCAAACCCTCCATAGTGATGGCACAGCAAAGGCAGTTGGCTTTGCCCCTAGACAATGGGATGTCTGTTTGCTTTGGAGCAGGAAGGAGCCCAAGTGTGGAAGCAGAAGGGAGTAGGGTAGTTCAGCTTTAGCTCCTGAGGATTTCCAGGAGCATATTGCTTCATGCCTTGCCCATGTAGATCACTAAATATAAAATAGAAATATAAAGTCTGAGCCTGGGCAAAACTGTAATGTTACGAAATTGCTCTGCAGTTTTATTTGCTATGCCATTAGGGGAGGAAAATCTGTTAGTTCTTAGAAAGCTGTAAAGCTCCTAATATTGCTTTCACTGAATTAGTTAAATTAGCTGAAGCAGCTGGACTACCACTTACAAAGACTACAGGAAGTAGACTGCCAAATGCTGACACTGGTCATGAAACTGATATTTTATTTAGATGTCCTTGTTGAATAGAGCTATCTGACATCATATTTATAGCCTGCTTGCAATAGAAATATAGGAAATCATATACATTTTGGTAGGTAGTACTCAGATTCAGTCATAATAATTCACAGTGTTGCTTCAGGGCTTCCATATTGCTTTGGGCATAAAGCTGTATTATAAATTATAGCACACAAAGCTGAGTTTGACCTACCAGTTGATGCATAATAAACTGACTTAATTCTGAATATTAACTACATATTGTGGCCTAGAGGTTTTTTCCTCTCTAAGTGTAGTACTGAATTATACAAGAATCTTTTTCTCTTGGGTGAAACCTAAATATAAATACATTCCCAGTCTTAATACCACACAGAAAGGTACCAATGGGAGAATATTTTCATCCTAAATATTTCTTGTGGCAGCAGAAAATAATTTCTGAATATTGCCAAGTACAGGAAGTAATTATCGAGACTTTTCAAAAAGTAAGCATTAGGAGCTGATGAATATCTGAAGGATTTTAGTAGTCATCATTGTGAGTAGAGAAATACTCTGGTTGCAGTGGTGTATTATTCCTTGTTGTGTCCAGACCTGCCTTACAAACATGTGTTTTAATGGATCCTAGCTCAGGTTTAAAATTTCGCCTCAGGCTGAAGTACATGATAAACAGTTTCAGCCCTGGTGAAGATGTCTAAAATAAAAAAGATATGGTCAAACCATCTTGGAATTTAAACTCCACTCACAAAGTTTTTGCTATGGATCAATAATGTACGTTACTATAATCTGCAATATACTTGCCTGGCTATACAACTAGAGATGTGTCTTTAGAGACTGAATCAAAATGTGCTCAGTTTATATGAAAATATTTCTGCAGAAAGCTACGAACTAGTTCTTCAGGTTACCTTGTAACTATTTAACAAAACACAAAGGATCATGAAAAAGCATGGGCTCCTGTACTTTTTAATTAAAAAAAAAAAAAAGCTCACATTATACTAGCAGTAAATGCATATAGTATATATGCAAATATAAATATATATAATAAAACACACAGATAAAAAATA
>VZTL01064107.1:0-21069 GCA_013400535.1 Scopus umbretta
CTCTGATGAGGGTTCTGTCAGGGCCCAGCTTTCCCACTGAATCCATCAGGAAGAGGATGGCACCCACACCTGCCGTCCTGCATTTTGTTCTTGCCTTGCTTTGTTGTTCCTTAAATATTTGGCTCCTTTATTTCACCTGGCATGATGTGGCCATGACAGAGCAAACATGGCCCTCGTGCCAGCCATCCCCCACATCGAAGCCCACCGAGCAGATGCACCAGCACAGGCTCCCCTTTGCCAGGATTTCGTGGTGTGCGGACGGCTAACGGCTCTGCTCTTTGCTAGATGGAGTATTTCGGGCAGATCTCCATCGGGACCCCCCCGCAGAACTTCACTGTGATATTCGACACGGGCTCCTCCAACCTCTGGGTGCCGTCTGTCTACTGCATCAGCAAAGCCTGCGGTGAGTCGGGGCTCCCCGAGCAGCCGTCCCCACCTCGGCTGGCTGCAGTGGGACCCCGGGTGACACCCCCGGGGCGGCCCCGGAGAGGCTGTGGGGTCACCAGCACACACAGCCCAGGGACCTCAGGGGGACCTCCCCACCCAGCTGAGCCCTCCAAGGCACACGCAGATAACAGAAATCCGGGGGGCGAGCTGGAGCCTCAGCTGGTTTGTTTGCTTGGGCGCAGGCGACGATCACACCACCAGCACCATCAGCCCGCGGGAGATATCGGACGTGCTCTTTAGGCCATTCTTATGGGAGAGCCTTTAAACAAACAAGCAAAGATGATAGCACATAATACAGCTTGTCAGGAAGGGGCCGGGTGGCAGGGACAAGGCGGGCACAGACACCATGGTGTGGCGCCGGGCTGGCTGCCCAGGGGCTCAGCGGGTGACAAACACTGGGCTTGTTCGGGCTGTCGGTGATAAGCCAGCCCCAGCGAGTCCAGCCCTGCTGCCCCAGGACACAGAGCATCTCCAAGGAGCCCCAGGGCTCGTCAGGTGCTTCCAACAGAGCCCAAGGAGGGCTGGGGAAAACAGCTGGATACAGCAGTGCCCGTGGGACTGCTTCTGTCTGTAGAACAGGAACAGCAGTGCTGATCTTCAGGTCTCATAAGAATGCTGCACGAGCTAATCCCACTCCCCTTAACAAACCTCACACCTTTCAGGCAGGTTGGAAGGGGGTAAGTTTTATCCCTCCTCAAAACATCAGCATGCCCTGTTGTCGCGTGAGCAGCTCCTTCCTCCCGCCGCGTGCCCGTGACGCAGGCATTTCTGCGATGCCCCGCAGCCCCACCGGTTTGCTCCAAGGCCAGTCGCTGCCACCGGCTGCGGCGGGGGCTCCTGGCATCCATGGCCATGCAGATAAATAGCATTTCTGGTGATAGCTCCCAACTCCTTCCCCAGCTGAGCACGCCAGGTTTCAGCCATCGCAGTCCAGCACGTACCAGGCGATAGGCACCCCCTTCTCCATCCAGTATGGGACCGGCAGTTTGACAGGGGTCATCGGATCTGACCAAGTAGTCGTGAGTCACCTTTGGTTTCTCCTGCTCTGGACAACATGCCTAGGACTTGCCCACAGACTCAGCATCACCATCGAGCCTCCTCCTCCCCACAGGTCGAGGGCCTCACCGTGAGCAACCAGCAGTTTGCAGAGAGTGTCAGCGAGCCGGGAAAAGCCTTCCTGGATGCCGAGTTTGACGGGATCCTGGGGCTGGCTTACCCCTCACTGGCCGTGGATGGGGTCACCCCCGTCTTCGACAACATGATGGCACAAAATCTAGTGGAGCTGCCCATGTTCTCCGTCTACATGAGCACGTACGGACATGGCTTTGCTCCGGGCTGCTGCTTAGACTCAGGCATTGCTTGTAGCAGGGGCTGCTAAAATAAGGCCATTTTACTGAGATAGTAGATGGGTGTTTTGGCACCACAGACCTGAGGCCTTACAGGAATGAAGCGAATGACGCTAAGCATTTGTGGGAAGAGAGTGGGTATAAATCCACCCATTTAAAATGCGATATAAAAGAGAGAAAATCCCTCATGTCTCCTCCTCCTCCTCCTCCCTCCAGGAACCCCGAGTCCTCCCTGGGAGGAGAGCTGCTCTTTGGCGGCTTTGATCCCTCTCACTTCACAGGGACCCTGAACTGGGTGCCAGTCACCCAGCAAGGATACTGGCAGATCCAGCTGGACAAGTGAGTGGTGCTGGGCAGGGAGGGAAGGGCTGGGCTGGGGCGGAGGAGCAGGACAAGTCCCTCCTGGTCCTTCCCTCTTTCCTCCTCATCCAGCATCCAGCTGAGTGGGACAGTGGCTTTCTGCGGGAACGGCTGCCAGGCCATCGTGGACACCGGGACGTCACTCATCACAGGTCCCACTAAGGATATAAAAGAATTGCAAAGCTATATTGGTGCCATGCCTGTGGACGGAGAGGTAAGAGCAAGGGTGGGGAGAGGAGGGGGCAAAGCCCTGGGACCCCCGCCCCGCTGGGAGGGACCTCCCGTGGAGCAGCACCACTGAGCTGCCCGGCTGTTTCGCAGTACGCCGTGGAGTGCAGCAACCTCAACGTCATGCCCAACGTGACCTTCACCATCAACGGGCTGCCCTACACGCTCAGCGCCCAGGCCTACACCCTCATGGTATGGCTGCGGCTCCACCAGCACCACCACCCCCAATTCCCATCTGCTGGGTTGGAAAAGTGGCTCTGGAGACAAAGGTGGCCCCAAGCCACCTCGGGGGCTGAGCCACATGTCCTGGCGGGTGACAAGCCCCACTGCTTCATGCATGGGACCTGCAGTCACCATTTCTGCACATTTCCGTGCGCATGAGGCTCTCGGGTTCATCCCCAGCTTTGTAATTCTCCTTCCCCAGGAGTACAGCAATAACATGGTCTTCTGCACCAGCGGCTTCCAGGGGATGGACATCGCCCCTCCTGCTGGACCCCTCTGGATTTTGGGCGATGTCTTCATCCGTCAGTTTTACTCCGTCTTTGACCGTGGAAATAACAGGGTGGGGTTGGCCCCCGCTGTCCCTTAGGGCTGCGGCACCCCATGGGGCAGGAGGGGAACGGAGCCACCAGGCTGCTGTCCTCGGGCAGGGCAGGGGATTTCACCGCTGCATCAGTGACCTCGGAGGTGATGAAGACACCCGGGGGCCATGGCTGAAGAGCGCAGCAGACGTTCGGGCCACGCCAGGAAGCCATTTCATCATGAATATAAAAATGTCTTGAGCAGCTCTGTGATCTGCTTCCCAGATTCTCTTTTTCTAAAAATGGGTCAATAAAAGCTTCAATAAAACAAAACCTGACATGCTCATGTTGTGATTAGCAGAGCAACAACCCCGCAGATCTCAGCTGGGATGCACTGGAGTGTTAAATCCTCCTTCCATGGCCCCTGCCCTCCTCCCCAGCGAGCTAGGAGTGTGTGCCCCCATGGCACTGCCAGGGCTGCATGCTCGGTGTTACCGGAGTCTCCCTGCCCTGGAGGGAGCCTTGGCAGTGCAGGAGATGCTGCTGCTCCTGGGCAGCATTACATCTGAAAAGTTGGCCTCCGTGATCTTTCGCTGGGATTTCTGCACTGGCAGAAGAGGACACTTTGCCCACGTAGAGCAGAAAGTCCCGGGAAGCGGCTCTGGGCATCCCTGAGCTCCCCGCCGCGCCCGAGGTGATGGCTGTGGGCAAGGGGAGGGCAGGGGCTGGGGGAGCAGCGAGTTCACCGGGCAAATGTGTGGCTCCAGCAGGCTGAGTGGGTCCTGATAAACAAGAAGGTGACGATGAGACTGGAGAGACCCTGGGGCTTTTTCTGTGCCACAAAAGTCCCAGGATAACCAGTGATTTCCAGTGAACTTTGCTTTGATCCTCGGGGCACTTGCAAAGACAACGTGGTTGGTGGTTGCACGAAGCACGGAAGGGCAACCCAGCTGCCGAGCTCTGTAGGCAGCGGCCACGGGCTGGGCTGGCTCGGAGGGTGGCGGNGGGGGCTGTGGGGGCTGCGGGGGGCTGCCGGCCATGGGGCTCCCCATGAATCACTGCAGCGCATGTGACTTGCTGCCAGTGCAAGGGATGCGGGAGAAAGCGTGAGCAATCATGGCTCATGCATGATGCATCCCGAGACAGGCGTGGAAGGCAGCGGGAAAGGGAAGCAGAGAGAGGCGTTATTTTTATCCGTGCCTTCGCTCCCTTTTCCTGGCTGACGCTGAAGCAAGGCCCTGCAGCGGGCTGGCGTCCAGGCCGAGGTGCTGGGGTTCCTGCAGCCGGGGCCAGGCTCCTGGGCTGCTGCATCTTTCCCAGACTGGAGCAGACTTCAGGGTTGGGACTGAGAGTGCTGGAAAATTCAGATCTGGTTGTAATCTTTGTGGCTTAGCCTTGTCCTTTGCAATAAAAAAAAATATCTGCCTTACTCAGAAACACTGATTATGCCACTGACCAAGATAGGGTTTCTGTAACCAGTTCCTGTATTGACTTCACCTGAGCTGCGCTTTCCACAGGCACAGCACAGATAAGGTGCAGGGGCAGCTGGACAAAGGTCTCCTCTCCCTCTTCCAGCTTAACTCTTAGCACACCAAGGTGCTGCCGAGCACCAGCCCGTCACCGCAGCCGTAGGCATTGGGGGAGCATCCAGCTTTCCCAGAACGACAAGGGACCACCTGGTGTCCCTGAACACTGGCCAGCAGTGAAAGGTGGCCCAGCCTGGACTCAGCCAGGACTGCTCTGGTGCCCTGTGCTCTTGGGATCCCAGAGCATCCCACGTCCTCTCGCCAGGTCTCAGGGGGTCCTCTCCAGCCCTCCTCCCTGAGCACGGGGGATGCTCAGGGGACGTTGCTCCCACAAATACTGAATATCCCAGTAGGGAGCAACCGGGCTCCCTCTGTCCTCTGCGGAGCAGAGGTGGCCAAACAGCCACAGGGAACAGTTTAGTCACTTGGGCGCCTTTTGCTTTCTTCCCCTTCCCTCACTCTCACTGCCCTGCGAGCCTTGCCGCAGGGAACTGCCCGTCCTCTCCTTGTCCACACGAGCCTTTCCTCCAGATGTGGCAGTCCTCAGCCTGTGTTTCATCATCTCCCAGCTGCAAGATCTTCTTCATAGTCACAGGGCACAAAACCCACACTTTTTCCCTCAGAACTGCTGACTCGGTGAAGCAATCGGGACAGGATTGTAGCTGGGGTTGCAGGAGCTGCTGAGCAACATCTTGGCCATCACCTCCTTTACACCACTGCTCCCACTGCCTTCATCTGGGGTGAAGCTCACACCAGCAGCGGTAAGGAGAGCAGGAGCTTTGGGAAAATCCCTTTTCTTGTGAAATCAAACAAAAGCCAGAGCCGGTGCTGAGCCCAGGCTGGGCACCCTGATGGGTACAGCCCCTCCTGCCCGAAAGCAGAAGTGGCTGCGGGCATCAGCTGTAGCAACACAACCACAAAGCCCATCTCCACCAGCACAGAGAGGCATTGATCATCTGACCGGGTGAGCAATGTCCATCCCACCAGGCTTGGAGGGACGTGTGGAGAGGAACGAGGGCAGAAGTAGTCGGGGGGGAGGTTGGACAACGAAGTCTTGCTGCAGGGGCAAAGGTGAAGCAGCACGATGAAAATAGGCTGAAAACAGGGATTAGGAGAGACCTGCTCCAGGGCAACATCAGCCTTTTACCCACCGCTGGTGAGAACTGGCTCAGGTGTTTCTCCTGCCTCATCCCAGCTCCTCCCCGTGCTTGCCCTGTGGGGGGAAAAAACAGATTTTTCTGGCCAAACAGGTCCCAAAATTATACCTGGGGAAGAGGAGGAGGAGGGCTTGTCCTGCTGAGTGCAGTGATCTTCCCTGAGATCCCGTAAGGGATGTCTACAGGGAAAAAAAAACTGCACAAATGAGGGCAGCCAGTGGAAAAGCAAAAGCTGATGGCCTCGGAGAGACCCCACATCCCCAGGTGCAGGTCCCTCCAAGGCCACCAGCGGTTGTTGTTAGGGTGAGGGAGCCAGGAGGGCTCACAGACGGGGGGACACCCCGCTCCCGGTGCAATCCCCAAATCCTACTGAATGCTTGGCAAAATCTCAGGACCTGCCCTTGCATGCCGGGGAGCACAGCTCTGTCTTTGCAGCCACAGCCAAGTGGGTTTTCCCATGCCAAAGAGCTGTGGCGACTGGCCTGACGCTCGGAGAGGTGACCGGAGGCTTCCTCAGTTGCTCCGTGGTGGCAGCTGAGACCCCCAAAATCCCACTTGCCGGTGGGACACCTCCTGGTTACTGGAGCTCCCATTCTGACATGGTCCCCTCCTTTTGGGGTGCCTGTGGGATGTTGGCGTTGGCTGTGGGTGCTGGGTGGGAGCCCCTGAGGACTGGGGGTTGCAGGGATGCGGCACGGTGTACCGAGGGGCTGCAGATGCTCCTGCTCCCCACGCTGCCCCTCTCCTCCTGCCTGCAAAAGGAGACGAAGCCACACAGAGCCCACGGCTCCCTCACAGGGACCCCTGCCCATCTGCTCCCCCCTCTCTGCCGGACCGAGCCCCCAGCCCCACCTCGCCTGCCACCCCCCCTGCCCCGCTGTCCCCCGCTCTCAAAGCCGCTTATCCCATCCCACGCGATCGGAGCGGCCTGAGCAAAGTCCGGAGTGGCTTCTGCGCACGCCAGGGATGCTGCCGATAGCCCCGCTGGGGTTTTGTTCTCAGCCCTAAATAATCCCCCGGCAGGAATGCAGATAAGGGTCCCCGGGGAGGTGAGTAAAAGGTACCAGGGGATCCTGAGCAAGAGAAGAGGCCAAAAGTCAACCCCAAACCCCAGCGGACAAGGGGACCTTGTTCTCTTTCCTCTGTCAGACCCGGAGCTGGGGAGCGCCCGGCAGAGCCTCGGAGCTGAAGGAAATGCTGTGACACCCCAGCACCCGCCCGCGGTTCCTCCGGCGGGATCTCGGCCCCGCGCTGCTGATGTCACGGCGTGGGGCCCCGCAGCCGCCTTCCCCGGGCGGCAGGCAGGCGGGAATCGGCGCCGGGGACGGCCGCCCTTCCCTGGATCCTCCTCTCTCGCCTCTTCCCTCCCCGGGACGCCGGCTGGAACCGAGCCGAGAGCCTTGGCCGCCCAGCAGACGGATGCCCCGGCAGGTGAGTGCGCTGCCCTCCGGCCCCTTCTGCCAGCGGGGCTGCAGCCGAGCCTGCAGCTGAGCGAGGGACCCCTGGAGCAATAGCAGGCAAAAAGGCTGGGAAACTCCATTTTGAGTTTAAAACTGCCCGGCCTCTAAGCAAGCTGTCCGGCGCTGGCAAAAGGACGGGAATGTTTGTACATGCTGAGACATGAGGCTCTGGCTGTGCCAAGGATGCTGCCCACGGCCGGGCTGGGGTGGCAGAGGGGGTGCGGGAGGGACTGGACCCCACGGTCGAGAGCCGCCCTGCCAGGGGCGATGTGCCAAGAGGGAACGGCGCAGGGCTTGCCAACGCATCGGGGAAAAATGCAGAGCTGAGGCTGTCAGTAAGTGTTTCCATCTGCGCCTTGGCCGGTGCCGTGCCTGATGCTGCCACGCGGACGGGGCTGCTGAGACCACCGGAGGATGCTTGTCCCTGCCTGGGGAGGGGGTCTGCTGGAGGCGCTCAGGGCTCCTGTCTCGGGATGGCCAGGCACAGAGCACGTGGGGACACCAGGACACGTTGGGGATGCAGCCTGCAGGGAGCCTTTTGGGGTGCTCCCGGGCTGGGTGGCATCCCTGGGCTGTGCTTGGGGCACCCAGGAAAGTGCAGCCAGCTGTGGTCCTCTTTAATAAATGTAATTTTCCACAGCACCCCCTGGTGTGTGCCAGGTTTAGGGGGAGGGACTGCACATTAAAGGGAGAGGGAGAGGCAGGGAAGTTGCTCACAGCAGCTTTTGATGGTGATGATTTGGAGCGGCGTGGTGGCGTGTCTGGACGTGCACTGGCACCTCGGGAGCCGGTCGCAGGCAGTGACGTGGGCCGGGCTCGGCACAGGGGTTTCTGCCCCCACCACCGCCGGGACGTGAGCGCAGCAGGGTGCTAGCACGGCACGGACACGCTGCCGGCACGGTGCAGACACGGCGGTGTCCAGGGCCCCGGGACAGCTGGGGTGGGAGCAGGGAGAGGCCGTGGGGAGCAGCGGCTGCTCCCACACCTCCACCAGCGCCGCGGGGCTTGCCGGGAGCAAGTCCCATCCCCGCAGCAGGGTGACCCCCTCTCATCCTGCAGGGCCCGTCCATGGATGCCAGCAAGAAGGTGGATCTAAAGATAATTATCATAGGAGCTCTGGGGTAAGGAGCGGCGCCGGCAATGGGAGGGAAGCCTCACGTGTGCGCTGGCCCGGGAGCCTGTGGCTGTGCAGCCCCCGTCCTTGCTGCAACCAACCCCCTGAGCCCGGTTTCACAGTGCAAATCCTCACCCGCGTCCCTTCCCTCCCACCAGCGTGGGCAAAACCTCCCTCCTGCACCAGTACGTGCACAAGACGTTTTACGAAGACTACCGCACCACGCTGGGGGCCAGCATCCTGACCAAAGTCCTCGCGGTGGACAACACCCCCCTGAAACTGCAGGTGAGCGGGGCTGGGACTGCCCGGGGTGGCCGGCCTGACCCCGTGGGTACGTGTGTCCCACCACGTCCTGCTGTCCCCAAACGCCTACTGGTGCTGCGAGGTGCGGGGCTGGATTTGCAGGGCCTGACTTTCAGCAGCCCTGAGCATCCATGAACTATACTGAAATCCCACATGGGTTTTCAGGGCTCAGCACTCCCTGAAGCTGGTCCCCGGAGCTTAAGAGATCACAGGGCTGCAAACACCCATGCCACTCATGTCATGTGTCTGTACCCATGCCCTTCTCTGCCCTAGATCTGGGACACGGGGGGACAGGAGCGATTCCGGTCCATGGTGTCAACCTTTTACAAAGGCTCAGACGGCTGCATGCTGGCCTTTGACGTGACGGACAGGGAGTCCTTTGAGTCCCTGGACAACTGGAGAGATGACTTCCTGGAGAAGGTCATTCCAAGGGAGCAAGATTTCCCCATGGTCGTGCTGGGGAACAAAATAGACATCTGTGATCGGCAGGTAAGGGTGGAGGAGAGAGAGCGGGGTGCATAGATTGGGATGACTTGGTGCCCCGACAGCTTACGAGAGCGGTTCCTTCACCTGCAGAACCAGTCTTCCCCTGATACTCACATGAAAACCAGGGCTGCCGGGCGAGGATCTGCTGGGCACCCAGTGCTGCTGCCTCCCCCCACGCCTCTCAGAGAGCATGAGCAGTGTCCCTCCACTGCCCCCCGCAGCAGAGATTGTCCCCGCTGAAGGCAGCAGGAATTTAGCATCTCAGATAGCTGCCTGCACTGCCCGCCTCCTGCCCTCACCCAGCAGAGCCTGGATGGGTGAGGAGAGTCCCCTCTGCCAACCCTCCAGCAGCTACGGGCAGCCCTGCACAGGGCTGTGTTGTGGCTCCATCCTCCTTTCCCGCAGGTACCCAAGGAGACTGCCTCAGCCTGGTGCAAGGAAAAAGACATCCCTTATTTTGAAGTCAGCGCCAAGAACAACATCAACGTCGCAGAGGCTTTCGAGACCCTCGCAAAGCAGGCGTTAACTACGGTGAGCATCGCTCCGGCATCAAGCCAGCACCCGCAGCAGGGATTCGGGTGGGAGCCGGCCTCAGCTGCTCCCCCGAGCTGATCCAACAGACCCTCACAGCCCTCCTTCCGATGCGGGATATCTTCTATTCATAACGTGTGGGAGAGCCCCAGGAAGAAAAACGCATCAGTGTTTTGATTTCTTAAAACAGATCTAAAACAAGTTAGAAAAGAACAAGAATTCCTATCTGTCTTTGCCGGTGGTGGCCGGAATGGGGCACGCAGCACCGCACAGCGCGCCAGCACTGTCCTCTAGCGGCCATCCCACGGGCACCTTCGTGTCCCCACGCCAAGCGAGTGGGGTGGCCCTGCTCCTCAGCTGAGCCAGGCGGCTTTTCCCGGGATTTTGTCTTTAATCACAAATTGGGGCTGAACCTCTGCTCCCCAGTCCTTCAGGCCGCTCAGGCTGACTCTGAGCTAACATCACTCACCCCTTCTCTTTTTTTTTTTTCCAGTATAAAGGGATTTTTGAGAGTTATTTAACTGACTCCATCAAACTCACTCCCAACGACAAGCCCAAGAAGAGCTGCTGCTGACCCCGGGCACGCTGCCGTGCTCCCGGCTGTCCTGCACGAGTATGGCCTAGCCAAGCACCACGATGCCCGAGGCTGGAGCCCTGCCCGGGACATCCGTGCCCTCCTCCTGCCCCAGCCCGGCCGCAGAGGTTGGCCAAGCCAGGACACAGGACGGCCGCCGCTCGACACGCCAGGACCAGCTGGCTGCTCTCCTGGGGCTTGCTGCTTCCCACGTCTCCGGAGCTGCTCTCCTAAACCAGCAGCCTCCCAAATCGCCGTTGCATCATGGTGGCTCCATCTCCCTCGATCCGCTTCCGTGAGGCACCCGAGCGGGAGATCCCCCTGCGGTGACGGTGCCGGGGAGCCAGGCAGTGCTCCTGATGCCTTGCCAGAGACCATGACCTTGGCCCCGTGGGTGGCCCTTCCCGGTGCATGGACTGGTGGCCCCGCAGTGCTCACGGTGCTCACGGTGCGTATGGGCTGTCCTGGGGGAGGAGTGGGGCTGGTGGTCACGGCACAGGTCTGAGAGCAGCCGGGTCCCCTCCTGGGGCCAGCCGCTGTGGATGTCACCATTCCGTGCCCCAGCTTCCCCTGCTTTCACGCACACCCCCTGTCAAACACCTTCCATCTCCAGCCTCACTGGTGAGGATCCTTAGTAAAGCACTTCATGAGGGATACTTTTTTAAAAAAAAGGAAATTAAATATTTCATTTTTATTTATATATATGTGTCACAAAATGCTCCTGTGGTCCAGCAGCAGGAGGATGGGGTGGGGGCTCCAGGCTCTTGTGCTGTCCCATGGGCCACGCTGCAGACTTTTCTCCAGCGAGGCCAGCAGCTCTGAGCCTGTGCCAGCTTCTCGGGACAAGAGGGTGCATTTGGGGGCTGGATTTTTTTTTTTTTCCAGTGCACATTTTGGATCAGGGGAAAGAGGAGGCGTCCGGGGCATTGTGCCAAGCGGGTGTGCAGTGGTGGCATGGGGGCCTGGGCAGGGTGGCTGTCGGCAGAGGGAGCCCGCTGGGAACCGAGCAAAGCAACCGCTTCCCTTCTTGCATCCATCCTGCTCTGGCTTGGGCACATTCGAGAAGCTGCACCCAGACGCAGGCTGGGGCTGGCCAGAGAGGTGGCTGTGGCCACCCAGTGCCACCCTGCAGCCTCGGGAATCGCATCCCTGGGGCTGCAGCACCCTGCTTGCTGCAGAGCCACAGGGTTGGATGGACCCGGAGAGACCCCCAGCTGGGCACCCTGCCACGTGGCTGCCCGGGTTGGTCTCCACGGGACCCCCTGCCCATTCACCATCCTACTCCAGACCCAACCACACTGACCCCACCGGTCCCGCAGAGCTTCCCAGGGACCTTGGGGGCTCTGCCCCAGCATCACCCAGAGCTTTCCATGAGCAACAACCCCATCGTGGCTGTTCCCCACCCAGAACCACCAAGCCACAACACAAGGTGGGGACGGCACCCATCTGCGCCGGCGGCAGGGCATGGGGCCAGCGGGTGCGTGCGGGCAGGGCGAAACGCGAGCGAGGGCTCGGCGCGGGGGCGCGGGGGGCCGCAGCGCTGTAATTAGCCTGCCAGGCTCCCGAGAGGCACGTAGAGATGTTCCCACCCTCCTCCTTACACAACACTCAGCCTGTTTATTTGGGCACCATGCCGGGAGAGGATTTGTCCCTCAATATTGGGAGAAGAGGGGCATTAACTATTTCCTCCCTGAGCTCCCGCATGCCCCTTCCCCCTGTATCCCCAAAGGCAGCTGGACAACGGCACGTCCCCAGTGCCGGCTGGCACAGCCCCAGCCCCTGGCCAGGCTCCGCAGCCTGCCCGGAGCCCGCCTCATGCCCGGCGTTGCCCGTGGGATGCAGCCCCCTTCCCGGCGCAGCCCTGGGCTGAGCATCAGCCAACCTGCCTGGTCAGGTCTGTTTGGACGGTGGGTGTCAAGCACCATCCGTGTCATTAGCGATACTGTTTCTAATTACACCCTTTCTCCAGCAGCTCTCGGTGCTGGAGGTGGATGCAAACTTGATCTGTTTTACTCCAGCAAGCAGCAATTTGGACACCCAGAGCTGAGCAGGTCAACCAAATGCATTCAGTGGAGTGGGTGCTCCCTTGGCCAGGGCCGAGCAGCCACTGGTGCATGCCCAGGGCTGCCGCGGGTGCCAAAGCCCACGAGCAGCAGAAGCCAGAGCAAGACAGGAGCTGCAGGCTTGGCTGGGGGTCCACCTGCAGACTGGGCTGCCCGGAGAGGCACGGCCAGGAGCGTGCCGCAGCACCCAGGCAAGCTGGGGTCACACCTTCGATCGCAAGCACAGCTCACTGCAGAGCTCGTTGGGTTCTGAGATGCTGGGCTGAAACCGAGGGGGATGGAGAATAGCGGGGCCCGAGCACTTTGTGTGGCCACAGAGCATCGTTCCAGACACAGGAGTTAAGGCTGCGTAAGAGATTGCAACCTTGGGAGCTGGCAGGATCTCTAATGGCATCACCACCCTATAGAGACCCCAGCCAACGCACCCTGCAGATGTGCAACGCCATGCTGGAGCCGACCACAGCCATCCAGCTTTTCTTCTCCCTCCACCCCTCCCGGGTAGGAGCACCGGTGTGGTCCTGCCGGCCCGGCAGCCCTGGGACAGTTGGGATTGCCCTGGGAATCCTCCCTCCAGGAAGACGGGGAGACTGAAAGGGGTGGCACCGCGCCAGGCAGGATGCTGGCAGGAGCAGCCAGAGGTGCTAAGCTGGTAATACTATCCCGTGGCCGAAACATGATAAGGGACAGGGGGAGGTCTGTAACGTGTGGGATTAACAAGGTGAGCTCAAGATTTTCTCAGGGTGAAAATCAAAGGGAAAAATATTTGCCTTGTGTGACTCAGTGAGTTCCTGTGCAGCCAGCGGTACCAGCTCACCCCGGCGGAGGGCCTGGCCCATGGCGATAGTCAAGAAACCAAATCAACCCGAGCCCGCGCCCTCCCGCTGTCCTACCCCACGCTGCCGTATTTCGTAAGTCAAAGACACTTTCCAGCCGTGATGCCAGGCCCTGTGCTTCACTCCGCTTGGCCAGCACAGCCAGGCTGCACCCCTGCCTTTACAGGATTTCATTCACTGACCATTCACACACAAAAATCAGTAAAACCCCAGCGTGAGGATGCCGATCACCAAACAGTAACCATCCCTACCCTGTCGGCACGTACAGAGGGGAGTGCTGCCCTCGCTGTTTGCAGAATTAGTGGCTGACACTCACTCTAAATCCTTGACTCCCAGCTGCAGTTTGCTTCAGTGTTTCTGAGGTTTAACTACTCCTAACAGCTCTTCCACCCTCTGCTATCCCATGTGCTCTAAAAATGCAGTGTGCGCTCCATTCTATCTCGTGTAACCTGAGTGGTTGAGTTCTGACCGGTTCCAGGTGTGGGAGACTGGTTGGAGCCTGTGGATTTGCCTTGCAGACTGCCCCTTTGCAGGGCTGGCAGATAGCGGCTGCTCTGCAGCTCCCTGCCTGCAAACAGGTCCAGGCAGCCCAGGGACAGGCAGCAGTGTCCGTCCGCCCCGGCCTGCGGCACCTGGCGCTGGGTGGAATTAAATTCTCTTACTCGATTTGTGATAGTTAAAATAAAGTAGCATAAAATCTGCAAAGCAGTTTTTAAAAAATCAAGTTTCTTCCAAAGGAGAAGCCCCGTTAACCTGGAGCTGGGATTGAGGGTAACGCAGCGGTTTCAGCCACTTCGAGATGTTAGTCTTAAAAGCAAATATGATAAACCCCAGGCGTTCAAAGTTACAGGTAACCTTCCAAGAGCTTCAAACATGAAAAATAAAACCATGGCATCAGGCAAAGGTTTACCTCTGCCCTCTAGTGCCACCGGGCAGCAGGTATGCAGCTGCATCCCGAGCGTGTCAGCGCAAGTATTTGCAGGCTGCGTGTGCCGTGCTTGGACGTGCCTGGTCCCTCTCGCGTGGGGCAGCACCAGCCCCGTGCCGGGCACCGCGCTCATTAACGAAGGGTTTGGCCTCCCGGTGTTGGCACGCGGCTGGGCACGGAGCAACGCCGGAGCACCCCGCGGCACGCTGGCACCTCTTGTTCTGCCGTACACGAGCACTGCTGATGCTATTAATTATTTCAATGACTAGTCTTTGTTTCCTCGATCGCTGCCCCATTATTCCACCTCAACCGACCGGCAGTGAGGCCGTTGCGGGTGACACTAATGGGATTTGTGTCACCGTCCGTCCCCCCCCGCGACTGCCAGAGATGCGCAATTAGCCCCTGCTTGAAGCACAGTCAGGTGGGAGCGGACGCCGTCCCCTCGCCCTCTGCTTCATTGTCCACCTATTCACGGCAAATATTGAGGCTTCTCCTTCAAACCCATCACACAGGAGCTTTTGTTACCGCGTCCCAGCTGCGGCAAGCGTCCACGTGCGGGGTCATGCGGGGCCGCGGGGCTCTGCCGGCCCCAGGGGCCGCACGCGGTGGGGCCGGGGGACGCGGCAGGTCTGCGAGCCAGCACGTAGAGAGGATTAGGGGCTGTGGCCGGTCCCCCAGTCAGCTAAGGTACATGCTGAAGTCAGCAGCGAGCCTGAGCCTCAGGCGTCCCTCCCGCCGCGTGCGGGACAGCAGCAAAGTGCGATCTGCTGCCAGCCGTCTGCTGGGACGGGCAGGATTGCTCTAGGCAGCCTGGCACAGGGCAGCACCGGGGTCCGGTGGGGCACTAGCTAGGGCAGCGTTCTGCTTGGAGGGTTTTCCAGCCCTCGCCGCAGGCGATGTGCATTTGGCAAAGCCTTCCAGAAATGCTGGGCGCCGTGGAGAGGGTCCCGTGCGTGGGCCAGACCCACGGGCAGGGCGTGGGCAGGAGTAACAGCATCAAAAGCAACTCGGAGAAATCCGGGAAGGACTGTTTTCACTGGGGTGGGACTGCTCCCTGTGCGAAGGGCCAGCCCCAAGCCAGGCTCGGGCTCGCCAGCCCCGTGCCGTGGCGGCAGGCAGCTCGGCAGTGACCGAGGCAGAGCACGGACAGATGTGAACCACGGTGACTTGCAACCGTTCCCTCACGCTGACCGAAGGGAAAGTGCAGACATACTTCTTCTTGCTGTCCTGGCTGAGCACCGTTGGGTCTTGCAAAGCACAGCGTGCATGAGGCCACCGGCATCCCTGGGGACGTGGCCAGACCACACCAGCAGCCACGGCGTGTGCGTGGACCAGGGCTGCAGCCCCCCTCCAAGCCCTGGGTGAGGTGCAGGGCAGGGAACTGTGATCCCACCAGGTTTCACCCGGGCATTGCATCCCTCTGGCCCGAAATGATTTATTCAGCTTTAAATGCCCGCTGCCCGCTGACTCTTTCGAGGCAGATTGGCAGCCCGAGCTGGCTCCTGGCCTTGTGCCACCGGCGCCCGGCCATCGGTGCAGCACGGCAACACCCTGCCTAAGACTTCAGCAAAAGGCAAAGCAGGCTGCCGGCTCTTTCATCTAAGAGCTGGATCCTGATCTCTCTAACCAGCGGCGACAGGACCTCCACCGCAGCCATCCTCATTTTAAACACCTGAGTACTTCTGAAGATATTGACCTCAGAGCCCTGAACAATGAGACGGTTTATTTTGCAGCTTATCTCCCATCACTGAGGTCTGAGCATTTTGGCCTTAATGAGTTGCCCAAGGCCACATAGCAGGCAGCGACTTTCAAACGCAACGTCTCCTGCCCCGCCGGGACCGCGTTCGCTTTTCGCCCACACCCCTCTGCACCTTGCAGAAATGCTGGCGTAAAGGAGGGAGAAGCTGCGTGTTGCTGAGCTTTTCTGAAACTCCTCCACGCGCCTTCCCAAATTTTGGGGGAAGGATTCCTCTCTTCTTTTTTTTTAAATTGGAAAACCTCCCTTTACTGGAATTCAATTGTTTGTGCCTCATTTCGGTTGACTCTCCTGCTTCACAGAGCGGGCAGAAAACCTCGAGAGGGGGAAGCAATGAGTGGTGGGGGGAGGCAGAGCCCGGAGCCAGCCCCGAGCCCAGATTCCAGGCGAGCGGGATCCTTCGCCCTGCAGCCTGCGGGCTGGGGGGGATCCTGCCGCCGGGGAGGCCCTCCCGGCACGGAGCTGCTGCAACGCCACGCATTTTTGACTGAAGGTGTGGGCTGGGGCTGCTCCCCACCCAGCCCCTGGGAGCAGCTCGCCTCGCTGCTGAGCTCTGTTCGTGCTCCTGGGCCTTGGGCAGACCTTACCGAGCACTTGTGTGTTCTCCTGGAGAAGGCAGCTATCTTGCACCTATTTTACAAATAAGATAACAGCCCTTGCTCAAGGTCACCGGAGGCAGAGCTGGGAAGAGGGCTGTCAGGAGAGCGCCGTCCAGCCTCAGCACTTTGCCGAGGACAAACAGCCCAGCGCCTGCCACGCACAGCCCACGCCTGCTCCACGACGTTCTCCGGGGGCTGCCCCTGTGCTGGGCAGCGTCTTCTCAGGGGTGATGCTTGCTCTGGAGGCCCTTGCTGTGCTCCAGAGGGAGATCAGAGTTGGTGGGGTTGATTCTAAGCAGCAGACCGTGCTCTGCTCCCTGAGCCAGGACGTCTTACGCTGCAAAGCCTTCAATTTGGGGATGCACTTGCACGGTGCGCTCGTGCCAGCCCTGCTGTTGCGGTCCAGGGCTCTCCCGTGAGGAGGTCTCCCTCTGAAGACAAGGGCCAGCAGCCATGTGGTAGGGCTTATTCGATAGGCGTGTGCAGGGGACACGGTCTCATCAGGAGGCGATGCCTTCCCTTGCCTTTGGAGATGTTCCTGCAGGGCTAAGGCAGGTTGTGAAGGCCATGAGAAGATGAGACACGGCAATTCCCTCCACTAGATAACCAGAAAGCTGTGGTGCCTCTCCCCAGCTCTAAATGCATAGCATGAAATAAACTGCATGAAATGTCCACGCGGTGCTGAGCCATAGCGGCAGCTTTGAACCTCCCAATGCCTTTCTGCATTCCACCCTTTATTTTGGTGCTGTAAATAATCCTGCTGTCTCCCTCTAGGATACTGTGTTCCTCATTCTTCCCCGGATAAAGCCGTTGACCCCTGTGCCAGCTGGTGAGACCAACCGCGTGTCCCTGAAGCAAAGGGGAAAACCTGGGAAGTGTTAAAAGTTGGCGGTTCCCTTTCAAGCAAGACCTGTGTCTCCATCGCCTGGCACCGCGGAGCCGGCAGTTTGGCCACGTCTGCCAGCGAGAGCGTGGCGTCCGGCCCAGGCCCAGGAGCTGCATTCCTGGGCGAGAAGGAAATGATGATAACCAGCCCTGGGAATCTCACCGCTCCAGCCAGGCTCTGTGCGGCGACGCAGGGCCCCTGCGGGTGACACTGCTTGCTACGCTGCGGGTACCCGGTGGGTACCAAGCCCTGCCTGCCCTCTGTTCCAAGCCGGCAGAGCAGAGCATCCTACAGCACCAGGCACATCCAACACCCTGCTCCGGGAAAGGCCGCTTCATTCTTCATTCCTGTAGGAATTCGGCAGCCCAAATCCCTGCTTTCATGTCTGGCTGAGGTACGCTTCTGATTTCAAAAGCTTCTGAAGGGACAGACAGACAGGGAAGCAGGACACTCCAGCTAACTTCAGATGTCCCCTGTGCAGGTGTCACAGCCTGAGCGACACATCAGCCATGTGGAGCAACAGCCCTTCAGGACCCCCCAGATCCACCTGGAGGCACCAGTCTCTCTCCACAAAGGCTGCCCCGCTCCACCTGCAGGCTCCCCATCCCAGGCCCTGGCTCCTACCCATGCCTGTGGCCGCACAAGCCCCGTTTCCTTGGCAAAACTGTCCGAAAGCAAGAAGCAGCAATGGCTGCAGGTTCCAGGGAGGGAGGGAGGGAGGCTGCCTGCAGGTCCCACCGCCAGCAGATCTCCCGGGAACCAGCCCCCTCTGCCCCAGGGCATGTGCTGCCTTTCCCCGCTTGACTCTAGCCTCAGGGCTCTAAGGAAGCCTTCTCATAATTTCCAGCAGTAAATTATCACTGAACTATTACCCTCATTAAGTGCAATATATCTGCTAATATTAATCATCTGCAAATAAAACCACACATTCCAGCACTTGGTGTGCTGTTATCGGACCAGAAGATAAACAGCTCAGCAGTCTGTGCACCCAGGACTCCACGTTCAACTCAGGGGGGTCCCTGTGGTGTCTTTCCATCTCCCAGTGCCTCCCGGCTTTCTGGGCAGCCCCAGTGCTCCCCGGACACCCATCCGTGCCCTGCACATCGTCCTGGCCGGTCTGTTGGTGGACACACCCCAGCAGAGTGGCTTGGGCCACACGCAAGGAGTTTGGCCAAAGCAGAAGGAGGCAGAATCAGAGTTATATTTGTAGTTACTGAAACTGGAATTTGACCAGGACTACACCTCCTGTTGTAAGAAATGCCAAAAGACCATCGCTGGCTGTACAGGGCTGGTTTCTCCATAGAGCAAGACCTTGCAGTTTCCTGATCACACCCACTGGGACTTTGGAATAGCAGCTCTTGCAATGGGGAGCTGCCAGCCCTCCCCACAAGCTCACCTGTCCCCGCACAGCAGGAACCAGTGGTGAGTCTGTCTGTGCGGGAGGGACACCTGGATTTGAGGGGGACAGAGCAAGCCTGAAGGTCTTGTGTAAGTCACCCCCTTCGGGCAAACTACCATGCACAGGATTGAGAACTTCCTCAGGTTTTGCCAGTGCTGGGTGGGCAGGAAAACCAACCAGTTGGATTTCTGCCCTGCCAATGTCCCAGCCCAAGCCCCAGGAAGCTGCACTGCTGGGTCTCTTTGGCTGGTTTGGTTTTGTGTCCCAGTGTAACTGCGTTTTACTGTCTGCCTGCCAGGGATCAGTGTCATCCCCTTGGACCTGGCACCCCCACTGCTGACCTTGCTGGGTCCTAGACAATGTGCCTGTCCAGGGCCTGATGCAAAGAGCAGACAGCTCGGAGGATGAGGAGCACCAAAAACAACACTTGATATTTTTGTCCCTGTTTCACTCATGCAGTGAGCCAGCTTTGGGATTTTAGATTTCATACCAGCTAGATTGAAATGAAGCTGATGTTGGTCCCAAAGCTCAGAGCTGGGGCTGGTCCCTGAGGTGAGAACTGTCCCCTCTGGACGCACAGACTGGCTGCACAGCCTCTCTGCTTGGCAGCTCCTCTTTTTCAAAGGCAGATGGCTGCCATTAGAGTGGAAGCTTAAATTCAGGGCTCTGTGCTCCTACTTCAAGCTCAGATACTGATCTCAAACAGGTCATTTACCCCCCATGCCCCTGGCCACTTCTCCAGCTCCACAGCTCTGCCCACACTGGGATGTCAGTTCAGGAAAGTGAGGGGAAAAAAATCTTTCCTTGGTGGCGCTCTGCTAGGAAAAGTGCCAGTTCAATGATGGCAAAAAAGTCCCTTTTAGCATTAGTTGATTGTGCAGGCAGTTTGGCAAGGCCAGCGTTGCCTCTGCAGCAGAGATGCTGTTTCCTCTCTTTCTGTGGTGCCTTGCGAGCAGGACCCATGTGGCGGGGACCTTTGGGTGCTGGTGCAGGCATTCCCTGGATTTGCCCCGTGGCAGGGACCACTGCACGTGCTTGTGGACTGGTCCTCCTGCCATGTCACATGTTTCTATTTCAAAGGGCTCCATGCCTATCAGGCTGCCCTTTAAAAAAAAAAAAAAAACAACACTTGATATGGGTTATTAATGATATTTACAGGATAACTGCTTGGCAATTATTACCTCTGTTGGCAATGAATCAGCCCCACTTTCCTCCAGCACCCGCCGGCAGGGTGTTCCTTTGGCATGCTCCGGACACAACAATTCATCTCCATATGATGAGGTTTCTTGGCAGTAAACGCTGATACCTGCACAAGGTACCAGATATTTTTACTCTGACAGCCTCTGGGAGCGAGCAAAGGCCACCTCATTGCCTTCTCCATTCCTGCCACCCCAGCCATGTCTCCCTCCTTCTCCCCCCTCTCTCAGTGCCCTGCCTTCTCTCTCCCCTCTCCCTTTTCCCATCATCTTCCCCCTACACAGGCCAACAAATGTTCAGAGGTGGCAGCACATCCCACCTGGCCCTGCATCTGCGGGAACGTGAAAGAGCAATTCCTTCCACAGCAAATAACCCCCTAAAGCTTCCTTCTAGTGGCCTGTTCCTTCGGCGACGTCCCCTGCTGATGTCCCTATCCGTCTCATCACTTGTGACACCCTGACTGGTACCTGGCTCCCACACTCTTGAGTCCCTCTGAGAGAGGAGACCACGGGGCTGGACGCGGCTCAGCACAGTGGTGCTAGCGTGGGTCGGGGACGCGGTGGCAGGAGGGGTTGAGCCTTTTCCCCTAGTCCAAGCTGGCTGCTCCCTGCCGTCACGCACGTCACACCAGTGCCTTCTTCAGCACAAAACGTTGCATTTCCCGAGACATTAGCAAATTCCCAGGCCAGGAGGTTGATCGACACCTTTCGGGGATGGCCCCCATGCCTGCAGCTCCCGGACGGCCCATCCCAGCGCCTCCTCCCTCCATCCCTGTCCACTGCCAGGGGCATCCAAAGAACTCGTCAAACTCTCCTCCCGAGGAGCACGTGGCGCAGGTGTGGCTCCTGCCTGGCCCTGCCTGGGGACTGTGCCTGCAATGCTGATGACATTCCGATCGATGCCAGCCCGATCCACACCGGCACATCCCCACGCCGCTGCGGGCTTCAACCTCTTCCCCACGCAGGGGAATGGAGCCCGCGCCCTCGTTCCTGGGCAGGCGGCGGGGGCTTCGCCTCTCTTTCCCACTCTTCTCATCCCTTTGAACCTGGAAATAAGAAAGAAACTGCTTTCCCCTGCCAATCCCATCTTCAAAGCTGGAGCGGCAGGGTCCAGCACTGGCACAAAGCGCACCATTGTCCCTTCCGGAGGCGGAGAGTCGGCCGGAGCACAAAGGCCGGGGAGACGCTACCCACCGCGCCAGGAGGCTTGCCCAGGCCAACAAAAGCATCTTCTCCCTCCCCGAGTCCGAAGCAGGCGAGGGAGGGGGCCCGGGGTGACGGTGAATCCGAGTGGAGGGACCTGCAAAGGGGATCAAACAGCCCAAGCCTGAGCGGGAAGGGGTGGGGTGAGGGGGG
>VZTL01064107.1:21130-48730 GCA_013400535.1 Scopus umbretta
AAGCCGGGGGGGGGAGGGGGGGGGGGGGGGGGGGGGGGACATCCAAAAAAGCCCTTGTCCCTCTTCAGATCTCTCCTTATCTCCCCTGGCTATCTCCTGGGCTTAGCCTGGGTGTACTTGCTTGCAATTACCTCCTCCAAGCCAATCAGGCGCCGAGCACAGCCCTCGGTCCCCTTGACTGAGGTGATTTATAAATGACTCACTGGCTTATTTAAGCACAGACCTCTGCACACCTCCTTGGGAGCACCTCTCTGCCTGGGCTTTCTTGCCACATCTGCAGCTCCCCTCGCAGAATCGGCCCTTTCTCCACCCGGCGAGGCGCAGGTAAAACCCAGCTCCAACAATCGTGCTCTTTGTCTGGGTGGGCGTGGGGGATTTACACTCCGGTTGCACAGCCACTGGGTGTGAGTTTCAGTATTTGGAGAACTGGTACTTCTTTTTTTTTTTTTTTTTTTTTCTCCCCCCTTCTCTTTTTCTCCCTCCTTTTGCAAAGGGGATTTACAGCAGCAGATTTACTCAGGCATTAGCAACACCAACGATCCAAGAGCTTGATTTATGAAGAGAGGCTGGAAGAGCCAAATATGTGAATTAATTATTGCTAGAATAAATCCTGCCATCTTATCCTGGCTGTCTCCTGCTGAGATCTGTAGGGGGATTTGCCTCGTATAGGAGAGGCAATACTGAAGAAAAACCCTCTGTTTCTGGATCCTTGTTATGATCAGAACTTTCTGTGCATGGGACTATGTAAAATGGTCCCTGCCCCAAGGATGTTGCAGCTCAAATTAAACTTTGCACATACAGGCATAGTGAGAAAGAATGTGGAGCCCAGTGCCTGCAGGCAATGGTTGAGGAGCACTGGTTGTGCATCTAGCCTAGGCAAGGCATCTTCGAGCATGGGACATCATGGTGCATGGATGCATGGCTGTGGGCACGCAATCAGATCAGGAGGGAATTTTAAAGCTGGGAATGAGAAGTGTTCCAAGACTGAGACCTGTCAGACTGGGTGCAGGGTCTCCAGCTCCTCCCAGTGCCATTTCATGGGATGTGTAGGTCCAGTTTGGGCAGGCTGCCTTGTATATAGGCAAGAGAAAACATCCCCAGAAACCTGCTCCATTGCGGTAAACTGCTGTTCACGCAGCTAGGATGCTTTCTGTTCTGCCCTGATAAAATTTGTCCACACCTTATTTGGAAGCAAGCTAAAAACTTAAGCTAGGGACCTGTCCTTCTTTCCCTTGAAGATAAGTCCTTGAAGTGACATTTGTTGCTGGCCACATGGCACTCCTGCCCCAGGTCAGAGATCTCCAGTAGAGGAATGCTCTCCCATCCTCTGCCTCTGTGGGAGGATGGACTGGGTGACCCCAGAGGTGTTTTTCCTTCTCCAAGAGCGAACCCACAGGGGAAGGGAGCGTGTGCAGGAGCGAGCTCTCAGCAGGCATCCCGGATAAGTGTTCGCAGGCAGTGCAAGAATGCTGCCGTCTGCAAACTTTTTAATTCCTTGGGATTTGCATTGCCCACCTGCTCTTCAAAGGCAGAGGGCAAGGTCTGTGTCAGGGGCACGAGCAGAGCAGAGACTGATGGCAGCGAGGGATGCCGAAATTTCACTTCTTTTAAGTGCACTTTCCAACCTTCCCTTCTCCCATCCCAACGGCTCTCTATGCCAAAGGAGCAGCAAGAGGATGGGGAGGATGGACACACCGCTTCCCAGGGGACAGACTCAGATGCCATTAAGGTCAGGCACTGCTCTCTGCCTGCCAAGGAGCTGGCAACCTGATCCCAGCACCGCCGGGCTGCGCTCAGCAAGGTGACACCTCCGGGGAACTGCAGGGCAGGGAAGCTGGTGGCTTTTCGAGGACTATGATGGGGCCATATCTGCATCCCGGGCCGCAGCACCCGAGGCCATGCACCCACTGCCTCCCCCCAGCCCAGCCCTCCCTCGGCAAGGTACGGTGCTGGATGCAACTGCAAAATAATGGAGAGTGAGGGTGGGGTTGAGAACAAGTGGGTTAATCAAACAAATCACAGAAAGAGCGGGCCAAATCTGGGCTGGTTTACCCTGGTGTCAGTGCAGAGCAGATCCCCCATGCCCATGGCATTTGCTGCATTTACAACAGCATTAAAAAGAGCAGAAGCCAAGCTGCTGAATATAAGCATTTAACTTAATAAACACCCTTTGAGCCAACCACTTTGGCTTCACCTTCAGTAGCTGGCAGATGTCTGCAGATTTTATTATTCTGGTTACCAAGCGCAGAGCTAGTTTGGTTAGAAACTCATGTGAAGTGGTACATCAAACATTGGCACCGGCCCAGCGATGGCAGAACAAGAGCACAGTGCAGCGCTCCTGCCCGGTGCCTGCGCTGGGCTGGGTCGCTTAAAACAAGAAAAGGGCCATCTGCCTTATGGAAATCACCTATTTAACACTCCAAATATTTAATCTAAACGAAAAGAAAACATTGATTTAATGCCTGGCTGCTCAGTGGCAAAAATGCAGGAGTGGAGAAAGGGGATGGCTGCTCCCAAGGGGGATGTTAAAGCTGAGGTTGCAGCATGGTACAATGAGATGGGAAGGTGGGAGCTGGAGGGAAGCAGAGATGTCTCCTCCCTGCCCCTGCGGCGTACGGCTCCCTCTGTGCCTCAACACAGTCAGGCAGGGCCAGCTGGCACCTCCCGGCACCTCTCTCCCTCCTTTACCCTCTCCCTCTCTTTCTGTCTTGTATTCCACCAGCCATCACGATGGTTCCTGCACGCTACTCGTGAAAAATTGATTGAAACAGCGACGTTTCTACTGAACTTTACCGACTCTGGCATTTTGCCTTTTCTGAGGCTAAAAGCCATTTTTGTGATAGGATATTTTTAATAACTGATCTATATGCTGTCCTAGCATCAGCCCCTTCTATTTCCAAAGGGCAGAGGTTAAGAAAAAGTTAAACCCCATGGCCAAACGTTGTGTGTATTCAGCACATGGCACCGTGCGTGCAGCCGGCTGCTCAGCCCCCTGAACCACAAGCACTGCTTCCCTGCTTCTGCCTCTTCCCCTTCCCCAGATTACTAGGAAAGATGTTTTTACCCATATACTTGTGCCAGAAATGTGGGACTATAGATCTGGCTTTAACACTGCAAGGTGCTTTCTTCCTGAATCAGTTCATTTGTGGATGAACCCCATGGCAATTCAGAGCCAAAGGTAAAACAAAACTAAATCGGATCAAAGCCATTTGAACTGTGAGCAAAAAGGTGTGCCCAGTCAAACAGCCCAGCTGAAGACGCTAACCGGAATGAACATGCCGGGGGTGCCTTGGTGAGGAGCTGCCCGTGTGGCCCATCAGCCGGACTGGGTGCTGGCCTGTCCCCGATGCCAGGAGGTGGGAGAGAGTGAACAGCCCGGGAGCGCGGGGGTGGATCCGCTGGGCTGATCCGCACCCCGTAGTGGAGGTGAATTATACTACATCCTTTTGAAATACCTGAACTGACAGCAGAAACCTCCTTTTCCTCCTGCCTGTGCGGGCAGGAGCCCAGCTCAACACCAGAGGTGTGAAAGGGAGAGGGAAGCTGGTGTGCGGCCGGAGGGTGAGGGAGAGTTCGGTCTGGGGGAGCACCCGGCACCGCAGCACCCGGCACCGCAGCATCTGGCACCGCAGAGCCCAGCGCGGCAGCTGCCCTGTCCTTCCCCGAGCCATGCCTCGGCGAGGAAGCGCGGCACAGGCTTCAGGGGAGGAGGTGACGGGCTTCCTCGCCTGACCTTGCGAGACTCGGGCCCTTTCACCGTGTTGCCCCAGGGTCCCTCGGCACCTGCAGCCGGAGCCGCGAGCGGGAGGCCGGGAGTCGCAGCGGACGCGGTGCTGAAGGCACAGATGCAGGGGAACGGGAGTCAAGACCTTGTCCTATGTGTCGCAACCAAACCCTTGCACCTGTGCTTGCCTTCTCCAGGCAGACCTTGTCTCCTGGGCTAGGGGAGAGTTGCTTTTTATAACCCTTTCTTGGGCAATGGGGCTGGGAGACAGATGTTTTTAATGAAGATTCACCCAGGATTTGGAAGAGACCAGACTCTGAACTCCATCAGCTGACAAGCAATCAGCAAGGAGATCTGCGTATGCATCGCCTTGTGCAAGGAGAAGGGGGGATGAAGAGGGGGCAGACAAAGGAGAAAATGTTATTTCCGGAACACTCGTGTTTTCTCCCTAAAATGTAGCAGAGGCATTCCCTGACTGTCCAGCTCTTGCACTGGGATCAGTCTGGGCCCTTATGTCACGCATAAGGCAGTGATCAGATTGCTTTCCCACTAAATTTTGACTCACACTGCTTGGACTGGAGTCCCTTTTCTGTGCCTATACCAGCACAGAAAAGTGGCTTTGTGCCAATGGCTCCTATCAACACTAGCCAGAAACCTCAATGTGACTTTCCTCTTCCCAAACACAGCTATCACCAGCATAGGGACAGAAGATAAGAGTTTAGTAAATGCGTTTGCAAGATGAACACTGGGAAAAAAGGTCTGTACTGGGCATGCACAGGCTGGTTTGGGACTGGCAGGGCAGGGAACTGATGGGGCTCTTCGCTGATGACCTACCAGGACAGTATCTTTCACCCACGTCATATTCTTGGAGTGAGGCAGTTCTGCCTTCATTTGTTGCTTGCTCCATCACAGTTACGTACTCAGCGTGTCACAATTTCTCCAAGACCCCAGGCTCAGTAGACTTACCGGTGAGGCCAGACTTCACATTTCTCAGCATCATCCACACTAGCCAACACATCGGAGGAATAGGCTTCCTGAAAAGCTTGTAACAGGGGCTCCACACCTGGACCTCTTCTCCCCAGACCTCGTCCCTTACTTCCGTGCCCACACTGGAACAGAGCTCTTGAAAAACCTGGTCCCGGCAACACAGATATTACTGGAGCTCTGCTTTTCTCCCCACTCACATTGCATTGCTTCAGTGTCCTGCCCCAGCTGCAGGATTTAAACCAGCTCTGCAGCTTTACCGTGGTCTTATCCCATCAACACCAGGACAGCTGGTTTTGCCTTTTGTTCAAGGAGCAGTCACACAGCTCGTTCTCTTTAATTCCAAAATCTCAAAGGTTTAACCTGCTGTTTGATCTAGGGCAAGGCCAGTGATAAGCCAAGTCAGGAACTTGACTCTGTCCGAGACGCTGACATCATTAGTCTGTTTGTTTAAGATGGAATTTAATCATGGGGATATTTTTACCTCTATACTTGCCTTGTTTATTATTTTTCCTGATTGCCAGCACTTTCGCTCAGCAGGGAAATGCATTAAAGACCTGTGATATAATTGGCTGATTCAGCCTGTCTGATGGCAGGCACACTGCTCGGCAAGTGATGGGGCCGAGAAATAAATATGAGAGAGACTTCTTGTACCAGAAGCTCAGCTGGGTTTATCACCCCTTAGAAGCCTGTTGCTGGGCCTGGACCCGGGCTACAAAAGATTCACGAGGGAGAACTGGAAATCTAGAGCAGAGCTGTGGGGCTGGGACCTGGAGAAAGGCTGGGCACGCTGGGAACCTGCTCAGCAACAGGATCTGGAGCACGGCTGGAAGGCAGGGACAAGACTTGCACAGACTGACGTGGGAAAACCAGGGAATAACTGTTTATCAGATGGGCTTCTGGTATGAGTGTAGGGACAGGGAAAGAGCCTAGGACACTTCGTAGTCTCAGCCTGCACCAATCCTCCAAAAGGTAAAGCTTGTAATTGCTCTTGGAAGGATATCTCCAGCTGAAAAGAAGCAGCAGGGATGCCGGTGTGTGCATCCCTGCAGAGGGCACCGGATTAAGCACCCGGTAATGCAGAAAGAGGGGGATGCCTCCTCTTTCACCCAGCTGGCCCTCCAAAGACATAGGCTGGAGTCCCTCCCGAGTGGAGGTGGTGCAGATCAGAGCCTGGAATCAGAAACACACCGTTGCTGGAGCTGTTTTACAGCAAACTGCACTTGATTGCCCCTGTGATGTCTAAAGCATCCATTGCAGAAGTGGGGTTGATGACCTTGCTTTCTAAGCCCATTAGCTCCTATTTGCATAACAATTCTGTTGACCTAAATTCTCCTAAAAGTTTCGGCTGCCTTCATCATACTTTCCTGCCTGCCCCTGATTTCTGGGCCACTCTGCTACACATTACTCATGTCTTCCAGCCCCACTCTGAGGTAACTGCTTATCAGTGAGGACTGATACTAGTCCTGCGGATGGACATTTTGCTCTTCCTGGTTCCACTGAACTCGGTGTCAAGGTGTGCACTGACTTCAGCAGTACTCACAGTGCCGAAAGAGGAGAGGGGAGGATCTGGTACGTTCAGATCACTCCATAAGCTCTAAGCAACCTGGATGTTGTTTCTTGATACATTCCCCTGCCTGAATCACCAGCTTTTTCCACCACCTATTCTACTCCTGTGTTGGGCAATGACCCACTTAGATACACGCCATACCACAAATAATTGCCGAGATCTTTGTTTTGTATCTGACCACTTCCTCCCTCCACTCCCAGCCTCTCCAGTTCGTAATGATTCTCCCCTCTTCCCAGGCATCACTGGTCATAGTAAAATAAGGGCTCTCTGAAGTTCATCACCTTTCTTTGGTGAGACCCAGATACTGGGCAGGACTAGTCCATCCGGATGTTTTGACATCTTCATCACTGAAATGAATTTGCAACAGTTATCTTCCTGTGCATCACTTCCTAGAATAAACCAAGGATTCGTCCACAGCCTCACAGGGCAAGTGAGAAATAGGAAGGCTGCTGAATCCAAACGAGACCACTCAGCAGTGCAGCAGGAACACCTGGGATGGAGACTGCCTTTCATCACGGTGCCAGTATCTACCACTGCAAACTGTGTCAGGGCTGCCCAGCGTTGCACAGTCCTGCCAACCCCACCAGCAGATGGTGAAACTGAGGCATGAGAAAGGCCAAGTGACTCGCCCAAGGCAAAAAGGCAGTCACTAGCAGAGCTAAGATTAACACCCATGCTCATCTGCCAGACAATCCAGGACGCGCTCCGGTCCCCTTCACATGGCATCGCTCATTAGCATCACCTCGAAATAGCTGGTAAAAACTCCCCGTGCCGGGGAGCAGCAGCCCCCGGTGCTGGGAGAAGCCACTCCCAGGACCTGCCCCTGCGCCACGGGGAAACTATTTAGGGTGGAGATGTTTGGGGAGGGCTCCCAGACGCTGGAGGTGTCCGGTCTGTTATACTGCAGGTGGGGCAAGCTCCAGTCACATTCTTGGCTTTGCTTTTTTCTTTTTTTCTGGGAAAAATTTAAATGATCCAGAGATGAACCACGCCAGGCCTCGCTATGTCATCGAACGTCCTGCATATTCGGTCAGCCTCTTCGACGAAGAGTTTGAGAAGAAAAGCAGAAGTTACCCCATTGGGGAAAAATTGAAAAACCTTTTCAGGTAACATAGAACGCTATAGCTGGGGCAAATCTAAACCAGATTTGGTCTGGAATTGGGATATAATTCAGACCTGGGGATATAGTTCCCATTTTTATCCTGGGAAACCTTCTCCATGATCTCTGGGGCTTTGATGGATGAAAGGCACAGGGGAAATGCTAATTGTACCGAAGCGAGTGAAACTGGTTATTCTTTTCACTGCCTCAGCCGTTACACTGTAAGGCAAATAAACAGAGCAGTTTGCACTAAGTGCATTTGGGATTTGGGTTTCTGTCTTCCAAATTTTTTAATAATGAAACCGGTGTAATTGGTGATGTAGGTATGAGTGTATAGATTATTCCTTTAAGCTTTCCAGCTGGAATATCCTTTTATCAGCTTTCTGATTAAAAACAGTACTGGCTTTCCTTAAAGAAAGATGATTAATCCTGCTGACTGCTGTCTTGGAAATCTACCTCTACTCCTTGGAAAAATGAAGGCAGTAATACAGGAAAGAGAGAACATGTATGTTGGCAGGCAGAGATGTAAGATGCTGCATGTGTCAACCCAGAAGCAATCTTCTTCTTTCAGACACGCTTGGGTTTTTTTGACCAAGCACGTGAAAAAGTTCATCTTTGGCTCTGTGCAACTACCCCATGAAGCTCTGAGCTGTGCTTCTTCCCCACAGCTCACCTACCCCCCATCTGAAGGGTATTAGAAACAAAGACTCAAGATGCTGGGGAGCCAAGTCCTTCCCTCTGTGCAGGTTCTCCTTCCAGCTGTGGCAGCATTGGGGACCTCCCACTGAGCCGAAACATCCCCACAATAATTCTCCATGGCGTGTCCAGCTAGTTAACTGCAAGGGTCTTGCACTGTGCAGGGAAGGGCTGTGCACCAAATATTGGACTGAGGATTTGGTGTGGGAGAAGTGTTGAGACATTCCTAGGAAGGTCCTTCCTTGCTTCCCTGCTTGCTCACTTCCCAGCTTGCTTGCTTCCTTTCTTCTTTACTTATTTGCATTTTTTTTGGTCTCCTCCAGATGTTCAGCTTCCAGATTCAAACTCGTCCTCTTTAGCCTGTTCCCAATACTTGTGTGGCTTCCCAAGTATAAAATTAAGGACTACATTTTATCCGATGTTCTCGGTGGGCTCAGTGCGGGGACGATTCAAGTGCCACAAGGTGAGACACAATGACTTTCTGGATCACTGAGAGGGGATAGCACTTTGCCGGTTCAAGTAAAGGTCTGCAGGTGACAGCTATGTCCAGTCTGTGGGGGTTAGCTACTTTTACTGCTGACATGTGTGAACCCAAGCTCTACATCCTACCTGCTTATCCCTATATTTTTCCACGGACCCCTTCCCTGCTCTCTTTGGCTTCTCCTGCCCAGAAAGCAGCAGTCTGTGCTGGCCACAGCACATTCTTGGAGCTGATGTGAGTGTGAGTATGGCAGGGGACCGACGCCAGCTGCACAGACCTGGGTGACCTGCCCATTTCCCTTGTGTTTTCCAGGGATGGCCTTCGCACTGCTGGCCAATCTGCCTCCCGTCAACGGGCTCTACTCCTCCTTCTTCCCCTTGGTAACATACTTCTTCCTTGGTGGTATCCGTCAGATGGTCCCAGGTAAGAGCCTGCAGAGCAATTGTCTGCACAAGGCAATTAAACACCAACTGGCTGGGCACAGCCGGTGTGTCCCAGAATAGCGATGTTTGGGCATTTTCGGTTCATCAGGGGTTTACGGGATCCCTGATTCTGGCTGCACAGCAGGATCTCACCCCAATGATCCGCTGCTGCATCCCGCCGCAGGGCTGGCTGCAGTGATGGGCTGGGCGTCTCGGTCTGGAGAGCCTAACTTGTCCAAGTGCCTTCCAGGCCAGGACAGACGCTCTCTCGGGAAAACTACTGACATCACTGTGTTGCTCTGTAGGTACTTTTGCAGTCATCAGCATTATTGTTGGGAACGTCTGCAATGAGCTGGCTCCAGAGTCGGACTTCCAGTACTTCAACCACACCACCAATGAGACCAGCGTGAATACCACAGCCCTGGAAGCGGCCAGGCTGGAGATCTCTGCCACATTGGCCTGCCTGACAGCCATCATACAAGTAAGAACTCACTGCACCGCCTGTGCTGTGTCCTCTGCCCAGAGCTGACCCACACGGAGTCAGCTGAGCTCTCTCCCTGGAGCAGAGATGGTGGCAGCAGATGCTAGAAGAGGCCCCACTTCTAAGTGGATGATGCCTCAGCATAGAGGTTTGGGGGGGATCCTGCCCCAGCTGCAGTCTTGGTGTGAAATTCTCCAGACGGACTAGCCAAGGGCGATGCCAGCCCCTGGGGCAGGATCACAGCCAGTGATGACACCCCGGCACGCTGCAGCTCTCGTCTCCCCATCCCTGCTCCGGGACAGTCTGCTCAGCCCTGCCTACACCGCAGCTGCATGGGAGGGACGTGCCGCTCTCCCGGCAGAGCAGCCTGCCCGACACCTCGCCCTTTCAGGCTGGCATGCTTCTAATAATGCCTTGTCTGTCCTACCCTAGCTGTGCCTGGGATTCGTGCAGTTTGGCTTTGTTGCTATCTACCTCTCAGAGTCTTTCATCAGGGGCTTCATGACAGCAGCAGGGTTGCAGATCCTCATCTCCGTGCTCAAGTACGTCTTCGGCCTGACAGTCCAATCTTACACCGGGCCCTTAGCTATCGTCTATGTAAGTGGGTGCTCTGGACCCGGGCCTTCCCTGCACCTCATCCCCCGTGACCAACACACCGCAGGCATCACTGCCACCCCTGCAAGGGAAAGGGGGGCTTGGAGAGGAGGAAGGGGTGGAGGGAGGGGGAATACGGCTGGCTGCGCCACTCCCAGCCCAGCACACCTACGCTGCTGCTACTGTATTTCCTATACGGTATTATCTGAGCCCTTGTCTGCTAGTTTCTAACTAGAAATAATGAAATGGGTCTGGGATTTGGGGAGAATATAAACTGTGTTGCTTTACAGCAGGAGTCTTGCACAATTGTTAGCAAGAGAAACTGTTCCTGTGAGCAGGTTTCCCCATTCCTGGGCTCTCCTGCGTCTTCCATGGATGCATCCTCCATTGATGCAGCTAGAACTGCACTTCACTGGACAGCACAGACCCAGGGCTGGTTGCTGATCTCTCAGCAGCAGGGTTTCTAGCACTTCTCTCACCCTCGTCACATCTCAGGGTGTTTGCAGTTATTATGGTAACAAGTGTTCTCCATTGTGCTGTCCACGCTGCCCAGTCTTTGGTTCCCCATGACACCTTCTCCTCTTCTCTCCTCTTCAGACATTCATTGATATTTGTAAAGGTCTGCCCAAAACCAACGTGGCCAGCCTGGTCTATGCCTTGGTCAGTGCTGTGCTCCTGATCATTGTAAAGGAGCTCAACCTAAAGTACATGAAAAAGATCCGGATGCCCATTCCCATGGAGATCATCATCGTAAGTGACACACGAGCTGTCCCTTGGACTCTCCAGGAGAGAGTCCCTCCCCTCACCTTACAGCCCTGGGACACCCTCTTCTGCTCACAGAGGTCCCGTCATGTAGAGCATCTACACAGTGAATATGACATGACCCCCGCATGGCCTGAGGTCAGAAACTGGGCCGTCCTCATGGAGGATACCTCTGATGCCCAGCGTGTCCCTCTTAGACTGTAGCTGCATCCTGCTGATGCTGAGGATAAGGAACATAACTCCTGCTGGGGAGGTTCTCTCCTTTCCTAGCCCGAGTCTGATGCTCATTTTCTACTATCAGCCCCAGCTAGCTTAGCGCTTCTGGTAGAGCTCATGCTCTTTCTGTTTACTGCTCTTTTATTCTCTGTACTTTCAGGTAATAGTTGCAACTGCAATCTCTGGCAGCTTTAACATGCCCGAGAAGTACGGCATGCCAGTAGTTGGAAAGATCAGCATGGGGTAAGTGCGTGTGCAGGTCTGACTCAACTTCCAGATAATTTTTCTTCCTCCTCCTCCTGCAGCCTGGAAAACACTGCACTCTTCCCTGCCGTATGACAGTCCCCTTCCAGGACTGCCAGGCAGCACTGCTGCACCCTGTTACACAACTACCACCATCCACTCACGCCTTCCACGGTGTAGACATGGATTATGTGATTCCTGAATACACAAGCTCCTCACCCTCCTCACCAGTCTCTGGACACTAGTGTCACAACTGCTTCTCGCCTCCGCTCTGAGTGCAGGTTCCCAGTGCCAACCCTGCCCCTGGTGAACAAGTGGAAAGACATGATCGGCACAGCTTTCTCACTTGCCATCGTGAGCTACGTGATCAACTTAGCCATGGGGAGAACACTGGCAGCCAAGCATGGCTACAACGTGGACCCCAACCAGGTAACGCTTGGTCTGGAAGGACGCAGTCAAGGACCGTTCCCCTTGCTCTCAGGCGTGAAAGGAAAACCTCGCTGCGCGAATGGGAAGCTTTCAAACGTGCTCTGCTTAAAAGAGACGTGCTGCTCCCATGCATGCAGGCTCACGTGGCAGCTTGCCATGTGGGGGTTGAAAGGACATGGCAGATCCGTCTCCCGTGGACTGGAGAGAGACTGCAAAAGGGAAGAAAGCCTTAGGCTGAGCTCTCTGCTTTGCTCTCCCTCCAGCCCTGAGGCTTCAGCCCTGAGTGTTGGCACAGGCGGCATTTTTGCAGGTTGTTGGAGCACAGCGAGGCACATGTATTTCTCAGTGAGCAGAGAAAGACCTGGATTCCTGGTGTGTCACCTAGATACTGTGAGAGGCAGGACATTAAATAATCCTCTTCTGTCATCACTGGCACAGTGGCAGCTTTCAATAACAGCCACACATACCACGTGAAGCCCTGCCCTTAGTGTGTCAACAGATGACAACGTGTTTATGTGGAATTGTGCTTCCAGGTTTCCCTGCTATACCAGAGCCCATCCCAGCTCTTACTGGAAGGAAAGGCTCTGGGACAAACTCCAGGGGACCCAGGTCCCTTCCCTGGCCACGCAAACCCCAGACACAGGCACCTGCTTTCCTGCCTGGCAGCTCGCACGTGTTGGCAGGGCAGGACGGGCAGCTGTCCTTTCTGATGACCACGTTCCCTCATCTCCACAGGAAATGCTGGCCCTGGGCTGCAGCAACTTCTTTGGATCTTTCTTCAAAATCCACGTGATCTGCTGTGCTCTCTCCGTCACTCTTGCCGTCGATGGGGCAGGAGCGAAATCACAAGTTAGTACCTCCTCCTCCTCTTCCTCTTTTTCCTATGTGACCCTGTAGCTGCTGCATGCTGCCAGCCTGACATCGCTGCTGCCGGTCTGGAGAAGCTCCATATATGAGAGCTTCATATTGCAGTTGTTCAAGCAGAATTTCCTCCCTCCCCAGCCCCATTTTGTTCCCTAGATGGTTCTTTGGATTAGTCGCGGATGTAGGGCTGTAAATCTGCATTCCCAGTCTGCCTCCCCGAGCTGAGCAGAGCTACCACGTGAGGGAATTTTGGGGTTATCTGTGAGATCTGCAAAATCCTAGCCTATTTCTCAGAGACAATCGTCTGCTCACAAAAAATATTGCAGTGACCAGTTGTGCCATTGGCTGAAGCAGCAGGAGAGGAAAGACCCTGAGGGGTTTTAGGAAGACCCTGACATCTGCTGAAGTTATTTCTTTCTTTTTTGCAGGTGGCAAGTTTCTTTGTGGCCTTGGTGGTTATGGTGACCATGCTGGCTCTGGGGATCTACCTGGAACCTCTTCCAAAGGTAACACAAACATCTGTGCAAACAGCGCGGCCATTGCGTCACATACTCCACACAGCCAAGCAAAGGCACCGTCTTGCTCCAAAAAGGCCTGATGCAAACTGCTGCACAGCACGGTTTGTTCCTGGCCTGGGCTCCTGTCTGCACTGAGTCTCTGGAAGCAAGAATAGTGTAAATTACTATGCTCAGGTCCACGTGAGATCTTTCTGAGCGGCACCCTTTCCCATTCCCTTGTGGTAACTGGATCAAGTAAGGGAGACACAGCAGAAAGCATCTGCTGCAAAACGTGGCAAATCCACGCTGCACATCCACATCCTAGCTGATACAATCCCCTCTCCTCCGCAGTCTGTCCTGGGAGCCCTCATCGCAGTCAACCTGAAAAACTCCCTCAGGCAGCTGGCTGATCCCTTCTACCTGTGGAAGAAGAGCAAGCTGGACTGCGTGAGTGCCTGGGGACGGGTGGGAGGCATCCGCCTGCCTACGCTGGACGCTGGCAGCGCAGCCCACGGCTGCGTGGGGCGAGAGGGAGGGCGAGCAGGCTAGCCCCCCCAGCAAGCTTCTGGGGGCAGGAAGGTGGTATGAGTCCCCTGCAGAAGGTGGGTTTCACTCTCTCGGTGCGGTCGTGCTTTCAAACCCTCACCGACGAGGTCCTGAGCCTGTCCTGCCCAGCTGAGCACTCTCGTGCTTAGCACACATATCAGAGAGGCCCGAACTATTACCTGCTCTGTTTAAATGCCAATCAACTGCGGGAGCCTGTTTGCCCAGAACTAGCCAAACCGGCCCTGCTCAATATCTAGGAGTCATGACTTAAAAACTCACACAATAGCCCTCCAGGGTGAGGAGAGCCCTTCACAGCGATAAGGACTCCAGGCACTGGTTGATGTGTAAACCCAGGCAGGGGGTGCGGGGGAGTGAGAACGGAATTTGGAAATGTCTGACATAAAAAGACAGTGTTTGAACAGGACTCCCACGGCTGAGTGGTGTGTGTGGACACTGAGCCAATATCCTGTCAGGTCCCGACAAACTGCCTTATCGGAGAAATCAGGAGTCCAAAGGGGCTGACCTGAGTCATCAAGAGCTTTCCCAAAATACTGTTCAAACAGGTGCTGGAGAAGAGATGGGTTAGCAGTCCAGGCAGAGGTTTCACAGGGGTGTGATCATGACATGAAGGCGCACTCCAGCACAGGGCACGAGCTACAAAAAAATTGGTCCATGCTTATAATTGAGCCTGGCAAACTGACCAGACCAGGGACGTGCAAGGCCTGAGCTGACATGGTTATGTAGGCAAGAACCATCAGAAAGGGAAAGTCGCTGATGGGAAGATGCAATTCTCTGTTGGGAATCATTTATGGCAATTTGAGCACATCTCTGAATGGGTTCTGCTGGTGCCTGGTGGGTAGGATGGAAGGTCGGGGTTGGCTCCGGCAGTTCATGTGAGGGCAGGTGAAGCTACTGCCCGTTGCCAAAGCTCGCAGAAGGGGGCACAGACCGGCCCCGTGGGCTCCACAGCCCCCAGCCCAACATCTGGGCAGACACCTGGGCAGACGGTGGACTGAGCGGAGATGCATGGTGCTGCCTGGGGAACGTCTTGCCGGCGTGTCTCTGCCAGATGTGATCACCACAGCGGAGGTGAATGGCTGTCAGAAACCTCTTTGGTTTGGCCTGGTGTGAATCATCTGTCTTCCATGGCATAGCCTGACCCACTGCCCCAGCTGTGCTGTGTTTCCACTCAGCTGCTGGAACAAAGCTCTTGCTACCAGCAACCATGGACAGCCTACAGGTGCAGGGAGCGTGGGGACCAGGCAGATGCCAATGGAGTGAACTGCATTCCCCTGACCTTAATCTCCCTGGAATTTGAACTAGATTCAGTGTCCTGTCCCAAAGCGGGGAACACCATATCTGGGTGATGTCAGACCATCAGTGTTCATTACCTCAAGCCTGGCTGTGTTTCAGTGCTAACTGCAGGGATCGTTCCACAGACACAGCCCAGCGTGACGCCTGGATGGAGGGAAGCCCTCACTTGCCATTTATATGCACCACACATATAAATTAAGATGCTGAAGTCATCAAAGTTATCTTGATTTGTCCAAGGTCAAGGTTAGGTTTTATCAATCTCGAGGATGCGATTGTAACCACCTGATAATGATTCTCAGAGGGCATGTTTATATATGCTTAGGCAGGACTAATTCCAGATGGAGGAAGACGCTTGAGTGGTAATATATAAAAATGATAAATGACAGAGCTCTGAGCTGAGAGGTGGAGCAGGTTTTGGTATGCTCTGTCATATTTTGTCATCAAATCTGCTCTGTGTTCAGGTCATTTATAGTAGGTGCTCAGACGGTTTTCAGATAGATGCTCATTCCTTCTGAAATGCTCTGACTGACAGCAGGAGCTTTCTTGGGGCTGGGAGCAGTTACTGAGCAGCAGATGGTCTGATCTGCAGAAGCCTTTTCCTGACTAGATAGGCTGATACTTTTGAACTGAATGAGTGGTATGGGTGTTCATGCAGCTGTGAAAAAATGCACTGGCTGCTTTTACAGCTGAAAAACTGAGGCTTCTGGCAAGCTTCCCAGCAATGATGTTTCACACGAAAACATGCAATAAACGGTATAATTGGAATAGCTGCAGAATTGAGGCCTTGGTCTTTTGACCCTCAGCTGTGTAGCTCTTTGAGTCCAGAATATCAGCACAGAGCCATTTTCCACGCATCACTGTGCTCTAGCCCGTGGTAGAGTAAAATGACCAGCCACGCTCTTCTCTTTCCGCAGCTGGTCTGGCTGGTGAGCTTCTTGTCCGCTTTCTTCCTGAGCCTTCCCTACGGAGTTGCTGTGGGTGTGGGATTTTCCGTGCTGGTCGTGGTTTTCCATACCCAGTTGTAAGTACTGGTGGAGCTACAAAAACCAAAAAAGAAGGAAAATCTCCCAGTTGCAGAATAAACGACAGATTATTTTTATAACCGACCTCTGGCCCACGTTTCAAAGGAACGTGTGGCAGGAGCCTGGGGGAGTGCAGGTGTCCTCCCCAGCCCCTGGAATGTGCAAACAGGAATGGCAGGCGCTAATTTACTGCCTGCATTCCCACTCCTGCGCACGGTGAACGATGTACACATCCCAAAGCAGGGGGAAGTCTGAAGGTATTTACTTCAGCACAAAAAGCTACCTGCATAGTTCCCAGCAGAAAATCCTGCTCACAAAAGAGCCCCGTATGTGTGCAGAGACTGGCTTGAAGTTTTCACACCATTTTTAATCCATCAAAGCCCTTTATTAATATTTCCCAGACTGGGATCTCAAACGGCTGACCCTCTTGCCCTGTAGACTCTGCAGGGATGAAATCTAAGTATTTTCATAAAGCAAATTTTCAAATCCTGGTATGGAATGTGAAGCGAAGCAGTTTTCTTCCCCTGCAATATTTACTCTAATTCTGATCGCCTCTTTTCTCCTAGCCGTAACGGCTCTGCCCTGGGCCAAGTAACTTCCACTGACATCTACAAGAACCCTAAAGCCTACAACAAGGTAAGGAGAAGCTAAAGCATCCTCAGAGAAAATGCTGTTCTTTGCCACTGGTACCTAGTGTGATCAGGAAACTCAAGTGCATGTTTCTGTCTCAGCGAGGTTGTTTGCTGCTTCTTTCAGGGGCAGCAGGAGAGCTGCTGTTCAGTTTGACCTTCCCAGTTACCTGCTGCCAAACTCCCAGCCACCCTGCACCCCACGCCCCCCCCGTCAGGCCTGGTTTGAGCTCTTGTCTCTGTTGCAGGTACATGAACTTAATGGGATTAAAATTGTGACCTACTGCTCACCGCTATATTTTGCCAACTCTGAGATATTCCGTGAGAAGATTATAGCCAAGGTGAGCCATGCCCTAACAAATTTCTGCTTGCAGCCAATCTCAAATGGCCCTTGCTCTCTCCTGTATTGCTACGTGGAGTTAACTGAGCCTAGGACGATCACGGAAGATGGTCACATCCATCCTCTACTCTTCCATCCTTTTCTTCCCGATCTTTAAAGGTTATGCCTGAATCCTGGCAGGTATCCTCCTCCAAGCTCTGAAAAAGCAGAGTCATCCTGCTACTGCAGGTCTCTCCTCCCTGCATGTGCAGGTACCCTGTGTTACTGAAGGTGTTGCTGTTTGGTTGCCGTCAGGATCACCTCACACCGCTGTACAGCCAGAGCTGTCCCCCTGTGCCGTGTGCCACAGGCTGGGAAATAGCAGGAAAGAAACAGCAGCCCCTGATTACGGGGCTGAACAGACTTTTTCAAAAACTCTCTCTCTTTTCCACAGACCGGAGTGGATCCAGGTAAAGTGTACTTAGCCAGGAAGAAATACGTGAAACGGCAAGAGAAGGGGACAGCACAACCACCAACAAAGCTACCAAAATTCTTACTGAGGCAGAACAAGGTAACTCAGTCTGGATTCCTGTCTTGATGAATAAGACCCCAAGTCACCGTCAAGCAGCTCCTCTTGACACAGGATTTTCTGCACTGTCTTCCTAGCCACATTTACCACCTCTTGCACCCTTTCCTGCCCACCCATGTCTCCATTCCTCCCCATAGACAAAACCTTAAGACGCAGGAGAACTGGAAACGGCTGGGAGCAAGGAAGCCGTAAAGATGGCTAGAATGGAAACATGGTGAACAATTTGCTAGAACCAGGGCTTGCCCTCTCTCTCTAAGGGTGCACCCATGTCAGCATTTCAGTTCACAAGTGCCCTTTTGAAGCACGTTTCCCAGTCATCCCAGCTTCATCTGGTTTGGATTCCTGAGCAGTCTTGAAGCATGTGAACAGGAATAATTTAAGATTAATCTAATGTACTCCAATCCCAAGGGACATTCTGTCTAGCACCAGGCTGGAGTTAGACCAGATTAAAACACTTCATGCCACTGAATACTTTAGGTGCATTCATGTGTCAGGATCTCAGCTTGTGCTGATAGTTGTGCCTTGCCCTGACTGTGCATTTCTGCTTTGCTATAGACCTTGTCTTTGCAAGAGCTCCAGAAAGACTTTGAAAGCACCTCTCCAACAGATACCAATAACAACCAGACGACTGCTAATGGTGCCACCATCTCCTACGTCAACTTCCATCCACCTGCCAATGGTGCTGGGCAAGTGCACACCTCCAGTGAGCTGGGGAGCACCACTACTCTGCAAGGAAGCACTTTCAGTGTCATGCCTACAGCAGATGTTGACCCTATGATGACAGCACCGCCCTACATCAGCTTTCACACCATCATCCTGGACATGAGCGGAGTGTGTTTTGTTGACCTCATGGGCACAAAAGCACTGGGCAAGGTTAGTTCTGTACTAACGTAGCCAAGCAACGTATCACGCAGGTACTATCTACTCTCTTGGGAAGCTCAGATAAAGATGTTTACCCTTCTCAATAGAAGGTTTGTGTGCCTTTCTCCTTCAGCATCCCCAGGACACGTGTAAAGCCCTGGATAAAAGACTTTATGTCTAAAGACAAAACTAGAGCAGCAGTGTTACTAATCCTCTCTCTCCCCTCTCATCCCTTCTAGTTGTGTTCCAGTTATCAGAAGATTGGGATTAAAGTGTTCTTGGCAAACGTGCATGGTAAGAATCCACGAAGAACACATTTCCATGTGATCTTCCTCCATTTATGTTCTCCTGACAGTCAGGAGATCTTTTTGTGTTCTTTACGCAAACTGTGCAAGCTGTCAGCCTTTTGTGGGATGAAACCAGAACAGATGAAAGAAGAGAACAGAAGAAAGGAAAGAGGAACACTGTTCTCTGTGCGTGAAATAGGTCCTTTCATTTGGGAAGTGATAGGACTGGAACATCTCCACATTTAGCACGTAGAAAAATAGATCCCTACACTCTCATTTCTGCAGCAAACCTCCTTCTTCCGTTTGCATCCCAGCCCTGCTTTAGCTCAGCGGACCACTGTCGGCCATGTGCACTTTCAAAGGCTTCCTTCTTTGGTTTCCTTCTTGTTCATGTGCTTTTCCTTTCTTCAGCCCAGGTGTACAATGACATTAGCACAGGTGGAGTCTTTGAGGAAGGAGGCCTGGACCGAAGTCACATCTTCTTGACCATCCATGACGCTGTTTTGTTTGCACTGGCAAATATCAAAGAAGTTGTCCACCCGCCCATCTTAGAAGAGGTAAATTTGCTCCCCAGTCTTTCTCCAGCTCATAGTACTGTAATATTAGGTTTACATGCTGTGTCAGCACAAAGGAAGAATAACAACTCAATACTGCACCTAATAAAGTTTATTATTTATCTCAAGTGGTAAAGGTCTAAATCCAACAAAATATTTAATCTCCTAATTCTCACGTATGAGCCAAGTACCTACTGATTGAATTGATTTCAATGGCAATTCAGAAGTGTAAATGTCTTCTGCAAACCCCTGGCTGGAAGATGAACGTTATCCCAGCCTGGAGAAGCCAAAAGAGCTGTTCCAGCGCTATGCCCTCAGTTTGGTGTTCGCTGGAACATGCAGCTGCACACAAAGGCAGAATTTGGCCCTCGGAAATGAAGGCAAAGCACATGGCCCTGTCCCTGCATAGCCCCAGTATCCATGAATGCTTCCCTTGGTAGGAGGAGAAAAGGCCGAGGCAGGAATGCAACACATGCTGACAACACAGGGTCAGACAGGCTTTTTCCCCAACTATGGGTTGGTTTATTGCATGATAATTGGAGTTGGAACCAGGGCAGCATTAGCCAGTTATCTCACCAGGGTAAGTTAAGGTATCTCATATCTCGGCAGAGGGATATGTAAATGCCAGCTCAGTCAGAGGAGATAAATTGAAACAGAACTCGTTCTGTGCCCCTTCTTCCTGGGCATTTCCCTTTGAGGATGTGTGATGTTTTAAGCCTGGGTTAGTCATTTTTTTCCATTCCTTTCAACCCTGCACTCTGCTAATTTGTGGACTTGATGCTTTCTTGCACAGGAGCCGAATCAGACAGAGCTCTCCATCTACGAGTCTGCGGATGAAAGCAGTGCAGAGTTCAAGAACTTGGAGGAGGTTAGTTCTAGTGCCAGAGGTCACTTCTTCAGCTGTAGACATAAGGTGGAAATCAGAAGTCGTGGTTGGGATTGATTAGATGGGAAGTCCCCTGTGCCATTGCCAGGCAAACTGCTAGCAACAGTAACGCTCCAAAAAGTTAGTTGCAAAAATAATTTAAACTCCCTGTCATGAGGAGCTCTGGCAGGTACTTGGATGAAGGAGCAGCTAGGTTACCCCACAGGGGTAACCCTCTCTGGGCCACATAGCTCAGGTCCCACAGTCAGACCTGTGTTCTCCACACACTGGGGTGAACTTGGAGAACCAGGTTTAGCTTGAGCCCAAAAGAAGGGTCACGAGTCAAGTTTTCCAGCACAGACATTGTTAATGCTGAAGTGAACTGCACCCACTGAACCCAGGTCCCCGGGAGGAGATACGTTCCAATGCCGACCTTCCCCATGCTGTCCATGCACACAGCTGGAAGCAGAGCAACCTCCCCACCGCCAGCTTTCCCTTATGGAGGAGGGCTGGGAAGGGTTGGAGTTTCTGGTGGCCTTCCTCTGTGTGACTGAATGACTGCTGAGCTGCATTGCTGGGTTTGTGCCATGGCATCAGCCCTAACCCAGCATGCCTTGTGTGTCCTTTAGGAGATGTTTGGAAGCATGTTCCACTCAGAGACCCAGACAGCTCTGTGAGCGCACAGGGAGCGTCAGCGTGCGGGCAAACCTTCCCAAACAGACTCCTCTCTCCCACCCCTTCGTGAAGAGCTGCGCTTCTACCAGGGGATACAATAAGTTTGCAAAGCAAGAGGCCATCGCACCTCTTGAACTGATAAATTCCTCCCTCCTTCCTGCTCTGCTTCTGGTATTCAGAGCAATGGACCCTGGAGCAGACAACAGAAATCTATGGAAGCAGGAACTCAGGAAATGCCATGTCATTAATTACAGACGAGAAGCGAGTTCATTTGAAGGCAGGTGCCTTAACACATGGGACGATTACGCATTATTGCCAAGCGCTCTCCTTTATCTCACACAGTCGCACTCTTCCGCCCACGCAGGCATTATGCCATTTGGGCATCCCCCTTCTTTCTTTTCCCTCCTCCCTCTTTTCCTGACAAAGCCAAATACAAGCAGATATTAAGAGCCTTTCACGGCTTTGATTCACGAGCAAAAGCAACTCTTGCAAGGTGCGGGCGACGCAGCTTTGTAAGGTAACGTTGTTCTAAAATGTGCACTGACCTTCGGGGTGCCTGCACAGTAAGTGCAACCCCCTGAATTTCCCTGCGTGTCTGTGTAGCGCCGCCTCTGCCTTTCCCCCAGCCCCTCTTCTATGCCCCCCTGCACTGCTCTCTCTGTGACCCTACATCCCCGAAACCACTGCCCCAATCCGGTGCTGTATTTCTGATACCCTGAAGAACTTGGTACTCCGTCTCCGTAGGGCTACTTTCTGGATTACGTTGGTTTTTTTTTTTCTTACTAATAGGACTAGTTTTTAATCAGAAATAAGAATTCCTTCTTACCGTGTGTCATATGCACATATTGTCCTGCCTGCCCAGGAGGTCGAGTATGTGTTCGTAAGTGCCAGGGTCGAGTCCAAATCCCCTCTGAATTTTTTTAGGGATTTTTCTACTGACTGAACGGCGCTTCAGATAAGGCTCTTGGACTGCAAATGGCATGAAAGCTTTAATCCCAAGGGTGTTCTGACTCCTGCCATCTTCTCGTTGAGTGGAGCAACTAAAAGATTTAGTCCTGAACACAGATGAGTGCTTTGGGGAAAGATGTTTTTCCCAAATCATTTTGATCACGAGTAGCAAATTCAGGGACAGGGATGAAGCGCCTTCTGCACACTTGGCATAATGCCGTAGAGCCAGAGCAGTAAAACTGAAATTTGAGTGTATTTTACGCCTGCGACTAGGGAACAGCCCAAGTGACACCCTGTGCTATGCAGGGCTTCTGGTGACAAGCTCTCACATGGTCACTTGTGCAGTAAGAGACAACGCTCGTATAGTATGTGATATTTCCACAACCATTCTCTGCCACGTTTGATGATTTTCATCAACATTCAGCACAGACTGATGCTACCAGGACCATCTACCTCTCAGGCAAACAAGCCTGCCTCACTAACCCAGAGACAGACAGCTGACATCTTGATCATTTCTAAAAATCTGACATTCTCTTATATTTGAGTGATGCTAATAACAACTGCTATTTTAGTTTCCCTCTCCGATGCCTTCCCTTCTTACCCAGTGCTGATGTTGTGACAGTAATGACAAGGTGACAATATAAAGCCTGAAAAATCTAAGTATAAGCCAAGGGTTAAAGGGACCCTTCTTCAGTGCATTTCATCCTCAAATATGGCTTTTAGGAAAATAAGGTTATAAAAAATTTAAGATAAAGACACATACTGGTACGTCTTCAACTGCAATGAAAACGATTTCTTATGTTTGAATTGCAAATCTTCCTACAAGGTATTTCCAGCACTGGGACAAAATGCAAGAGTCAACAAGAAAAAGTGAACAGTAACGGAAGTAAAACTGGACAGTCTGTTATCTTTCCATGAATGCAAAAAATAAAGCGTGGCCTTAATAATGAAAGTAAATTATATTTTTAAAGGTTTTTTCTATTTTATTATGCTAAGATATTAAAAATATTAACAAGCTTTAATGTACAGTTTTGAAGTACCTATACATTATTGAGCTGATTCACTGGCAGGTTGCTAGAAGTCTTTCTGAGGAGAGAAAGTGGGGCTTTCCTACAGCTCCCAGATGTCTCATTTTTAAGGAAAATAGAGCTTCATGAACCATCATAGCCAGACCACCATTAAAGGAAACAACATCAGGACCCTGCCAGTTTCGTTTTATGTAACACCTCATTAACTAAGTCACCATTTCTCTACCTCAGTTTCTGATTATGTGGTGCAGGAGAGAGTAATAAAACCAAAGGAGGTTAGTTTCCAAAAGGAAAAACCCACTAACTAATGGTTATTACTTATTTTAATCCTAGACAGCAGTGATTTTTCCAGAACCATGTATAGCTTGTTCTGTAAGGTAAAATGAGAAGATTAATTCTCTTAAATTATCTTTGAGAGTGATTACTCATGGTCCTTTGTTACTGCCTGAGTGCTCCTTTTACTCGCTCGTTTGAAAAAAGCAACAAAGAAATCCGTGCAATGGAACAAGAAGCTATCCTACAGTAGCTAATCAATATTTCCGTATCTCTGAGATGGCATCATGTTAAATGAGGAAAATTCCAGTTTCCCGTTCTTCATTCAAGATTAATTACAGGAGGCTGATTTCACAGTCTCAGGGCCTGACAGGCCAAACGCAGGAAGCCTCAGAGCAACAGACCATGTGTAAAAACCAGATTGTATCTCCTGAAGTTGAAAGGATGGGATGTCAAGAGAGACGGCTTGAACATAGCTGCGCTGACTATATGCTCTGCGATTCTGATGACCTAGCAAGAAGGATACCTCATTTCTGCAGCCATCAGACAATTCTGGCAAAAAAAGTTGCATTGGTGGGCAAATGGCATTGCTGGAGGCACAGTGTGGCCAGTTCAAAGTCTTGATTTCCAAGTGCCCAGGCAAGAGAATTAGGGAAGCTCAAAGTCATGCTGGGGTAGAAAACTTTTGATTTCCAGTGTCCCTTTATTGCTCTTACAATAACAGTGATGTTGACGTGTAATGGCTCTGAAGCCTTACTTGATAAATGCATGATGTATAACCAGCTCAGAAATGTTTGTAATTTATTTAATTTAATATTGGTTTCGTTCTTTTTTGATAATAAAGAATGTGTGAACAATCATCTGCTTCTTCTGCTGATTCAAGCAGGCTTTCNCGCGGCTGTGGGCGCGGCGAGGCGGCACCGCCGCCTTCAGTGCCGGCGAGAGGCTGGAGCTCAAGGAGGCGCTGCGAGGTGAGGGGGCCCGGCCGGCCGCCCTGGCCGGCCTCACCCTCCCGGCCCACCGGGCCCCCTCGGGGGCCTGCAGCCTGTGTGCCCCCCTCTCCGTCCCGGGCCAGGGGTTGTTGCCGGCCCCGCTGCTTCCCCGGCGTCGCGGCTGAGGCGTCCCCAGCTCGCCCGGGGGCTGTGGCGGCCCGGGCCGCAGGGGGAGAGGCTGGCATCCAGGACCGGCCGTGGGGCACGGGCGGGAGCGGGGCCGCAGGGAAGAAGGAGGCTTCCTCAGGTGCTTTCCCCACTGAGGAACCCGCTTGCTTATTCTCCTGAAGCCAGCTTTCTTCACACGTTCGTTTTCTTCAGTGTTTCCCTCTTGTCCATGCGGAATGCTCCAGGCACCCCGTGACCGCGTTTGCTAGGCATCTCTGTCTGCTGGATAAATCATTGCTGCTTTGGGTTTTTTGGGATGGGTTTTTTTGTTTGTTTTTTTTTCCCCTTGCTTTCTGGCTGAAACCTTGCACACCACTTTGCTGCAGGCAGCCTGTCCGTAACAAGTCGGGGGGTGTGTGCTCACTGACACACTCTTCTGCAGAAGACTTTGAGGAGATTTAGATCTCATGAAGGTTGGCAGTTTGCAGGAAACCACGATCCGGTGTGAAGAGAGGGTCCTTGACTGTTCAAGTAGGGGTTGGGTTCTGTAAGTCTCATGTTGTTGGTTTGGAAGATTTATTTCCTAGCGAATTCTGTTCCTGTGCATTTTCATGGGAAAATGCAGCAATATGAGAGATCGTTTCTTTCTGTGTTTCTTCTTGAACATGACCTTTAAAAGAATCTGTAGCCTCACTTAACAGATGCTCTTAGGGAAGGCAGCTGTGATTGGGACTAAGTTATACCCATGTTTTGCACGATAGTGACTCAGTGTTGGAGAGCAGCCCCGTCTGACCCTGTTTAAATGACGGAGCAGGCTAGAAGGAGCAACGAAAGGCCTGTCCGTTTATCTGTCTTTAAGGGTTGGAGCAGTATGAAAGAAGGTGCTGTAACAGTCTTGCCATCACAACCTGACTTACTGTTGAAAAAGAACCTTGAACTGCCAACTAAGCTGCTTGCTTAGCTGCTGGAATAGTTTATGGCTATGAGGAATCAGTTCAGCCTAGCAAAATGCAGCTGCTTCTGGACAGTGGCATTTCTAACAGTATCATTTGATACTTTAGGATGAAAAATGAAGTTGAAGTAACTAGAGAAATACCTTGGCTGAAACGGGAAGGGAATACCAGTGTGCTGCATGTGCACAGCTCAGCTGAAGTATGTCAGTCTTTTTTGATGGTGGCAGCTCTTACTATCCTGTGGAATACTCTTAAAAGCCTGGAAAATATTCAGGAGCATGAATATTACTTTCCCCTTTGAAATTCAGTTCACGTATTGTCTGACCGATTTCAGAGTCAAATGACTTCTCTTTTTGTATTTCATTGAAGGTGCTATTAAAATCCCAACTGTTTCCATATCTCCAGAGGACTTGAATACAACTGCCATGGTAGAATTTGGGAATTACATTCAGGAAGGTACTAAACTTTCATTCTTAGCAATCTCTGCTGCTCAATTTTATTTTCGTAAACAAATTGAAGAGAATATGTGTATATGGTTTGTGAACATAACGGAACGGATTTTTATTTTTCCTCAAGAAAGGACTGGCAAAAATGGCACGCATAGGTCACCTCTGCGACAGTGTACTTTGGTGTAGCAATGGGCAAAGCTAGAACAGGGAAAGTTTGAATGTATTTTTGCAATGGTCGGTTTTGGTCCTTGAGATGGTCAAATGACCTTGCCATTTAAAAAAAAAACAAAAACAAAAACAAAAAAAACCCAAAACCTACCTCTGCTTCAGCCTTCTTTTTTGGCAGTCCCATCATGTGTACCTGCAAAACAGCTGCAGCACTGGTGAACAACAGTTCCTGGTTTTCCTTACGAAAGTCTTAAATACAAAGCAAGATGGATTGGTAGAAATGTGAGAACAAAGCTGCACATCTGCTTCCTGAAGCAAATTTGTTGTGGTCAGTCTTAGTTTACAGTGCTTCCCTTGAGGCTAACTAGATTACTCCTCTATGGAGTATATAATGATAAAACTGGACATTATTGTTAATTTTTCCTTTTCACGTGTGTTTAATTTTTTTCTTAACAGTCTTCCCGGCTGTATTTTCTTCAAAGTTCATTCAACATGAAATTGTTGGGAAATACAGCCATCTCTTTACTGTTCAGGGTTCTAACCCTGAAATGATGCCCTATATGCTCCTTGCACACATGGATGTTGTGCCTGCTCCCCCAGAGGGCTGGGATTTCCCACCTTTCTCAGCTGCAGAGCATGAAGGTTTCATCTATGGACGTGGAACGCTGGATAACAAAAACTCTGCCATAGTACGTCATCTTGGTAATGTCATTTCAGAGAGATACAAAGCCTGAAAAAGACAGAGTGGAGGCATGTATTCTCTTGAGATTTACTGTATTGTCTCTCTTGCCCCTCTCTAAATGCAGGGTGTTAGTGATAAATTCCTAAGCCCTGCGGTCTTCTCCCAACTTTTCCTAGAGGTGGAGTGATCTTTCATTACTGAAGAAAGCAAAGTTAAAGCTCTTAGAAGACACAGAAAAATGTATTCACAGATGCGGATGTATTTGGTTAAATGCCATGTTTAATTTTTATGTCAAATGCTGTGTTTGAAACCAGGGATAGAACTTTTACTTTTTCCCAGGTGTCATATGGACATTCAAAGCCAGCCTTGGCCCTTTGAAAAGGCTTGAGTTTCAAAATAAACAATGTTTATTTAACATTGTAGTCAAATAACCTTGTATCTTTTATTATCTAGTCTGTGGTGCAACAAAGAACTGTTGTACTAAGTACATTTGGGAGAAATGAAGTACAAAAAGATGGATCTGTGAAGGATTTCTCATTTGGGAAAAGGCCGATGGAAGAATTAATAAGGAAAACAGTCCTCTGTGACTTGCAGAGATCACTTCCATGACAGCCCTGTATTTAAATTTAAGCAGATGTTTAGCAAACCAGTGTCACAGATGCTGTGGCTGCTTATTGCGGCATAGGCCGTGCTCCTAGAAAGTTTCTTTAAATTGTTTGAGACGGAAAAATGCGCAAACAGCATTTAATTTCTCGTTCTTCAGATTAAGTTTCTTGTTCTTCTGTTTCTGTCTTCTTGGCACTTCTTGTACAAAGCATACTGCTTATTAAAATAAATGGATTTGGTAGCTCAAGTCAGAGCCAAACTGTGTGTAGGATAGACAGTTGAAAGGAACAGTGAATTCCTTGGATAATTATAACTCTGTCATGCTTCCTGTGCAGTTTGTCACTGACTTCATCAGTAGCAAGAACAAGCCTACACTGTGTTTTGTGTATGTACACTGACACTGTGTGGCACACTAAATCTTAAGCATTATTGATCAAAAATATTGCAGTGTGTTTTGCAGAGAATATGAATATAATCAGTAGGAGTTGTAGAAATAAAAGCTTGACTGTGAACGGGACAAAGTTTCCTTAAGGGCTCTGAATGTGTCATATTTCTTTTACATTATATTGCATTCTTTTACATTTATTCTCCTTACTAACAGACAAGAATAGTACTATACATTCCGCTTTTTTTTTTTTTTTTGTTTGGGGGGTGTTGTCACAGACATACA
>VZTL01064107.1:48787-64607 GCA_013400535.1 Scopus umbretta
GTACTATACATTCCGCTTTTTTTTTTTTTTTTGTCTGCAGGGTATTCTGCAAGCACTAGAATTTTTGCTGAGAAGAAATTACAGACCCCGCAGATCTTTCTATGTTGGCATTGGACATGATGAAGAGGTATTTTATTTGATTTCATCAAAACAATTAGTTGTTTGCATTGTTCACGTATGTAACAAGGCTTAATTTTTCAACCGTTTAGCTAGAAAGTCTTTCCTGTTTTTCTTGGTTATGTGGGTAAGTATTGTGTCAGGCACGTGGTCATAGTTACATATTGATTGTTTGGCTTTAAGTGACATTGACAAAGGGTTTGGTGTGACAGGCAGAGAGAAAAGAAAACAGTAGAGTGTTACTTCAAATTCTTTTCTGCATGGAAGGTGCAGCAGGCGTCACATTTTGGAGTATATGTAACACATGAAAAGCTGGCCTATGATTTACATGGTTGTTCCAAATGATCAGGAAGAGCTAACAAAAATATTCTACTTCTGTTGTGGGTATACCCGCAAGTAAACAGTACAAAGAGACAGATGAGGTGGTTTTGTTTATTCATTTTCAAAATGTAGAGACAAAGCACTGTTAATAGTTAAAATGAATACCTCTTTAAAATGGCTAATTAATCTGTGGAGCTTATAGCTCTGAGATACCATCGCGTCCAGGAACTAGTAAGCTGCAAAGCAGCACTGAGTGACTCGTGAATGAGAGCATTCCGTGCTACCGGGCCGTTAATACTCTCCAATGAATTTTGCTAGGCAGAATCTTTTATCGACAGTGTTGCTCTAGAGCTGTTCATGAGGGGATTTCTTCAACGCATTCTTTGCATTGTAGTGCTGGTCACTGTCAACAGCAAGATGTTTTCCAGTTTTCTTCCCAATGGTGTGGCTTAATCTGACCAGTTCCTCTGACTGGATTCTCACAGGTGTTTGGTCGGAAGGGAGCAATGAAGATTGCAGCTCTGTTGGAAGCTAGAGGAGTGAAGCTTTCCTTCTTGCTAGATGAGGGAAGTGCAATACTAGATGGCATCATTGCAGGAGTGAAGAAGCCAGTAGCTGTGTAAGTAAGAGAAAACACAGTTGACCATGATGACAATGATCCATTTTCAATAATTAATTTGTGAGGAATGACCTTGCTAATGTCAATAAAATACATTTTCAAGGCATGGAGCAGCACTGATGTTGCTAAAGCTATAGCAGAGGCACAAGGTGCAAGCAAAGGACCTTCAGCATTGCTTGCTGTCCATTACAGCTGTGCTGATGAAAGCAGAATGTTCCACTTAGCTAGTGTGGACATGTTCATTGCATGCTCTAGAGTCTGCTCACTGGAGAAGCAGCCAAGACATCAGTCCGCCAAACATTTAGAGATCGTGTTAAGGATTTGTTGTTGCTGCTGCTTTGGTGTTCTTTAGTATCATAAAAAATACGCAGAGTAGTTCTTTTTACCTGTAGTCTGTGCGCGTGTGTTTGGAGTTGCATTAATCATTTTTTTTTATTTATCATTGACCAGAATTGCTATCACAGAAAAGGGTTCAATGACACTGAACTTCACTGTGGAAAAAGAGCCAGGACATTCATCTTTTCCTCCTAAAGAGACAAGTATTGGCATTCTTGCAGCAGCGATGTCCAGGTGAGAGCTGCCCTGTCATCTAACATCGAAGACTAGATAAGCAAACTCCTAAGTCACTGATACATGACTTTCTTTTTTTTATATTTGTATATAGAGTATTTTGAAGTTCCCCTTATATTTTTGAAATTGAGGTTTGTAGCTCATCTTGAAGGGCAGAAATGCAATCCCCAGCGAAGGCACAGTTGCCAAACATCTGGAGTGTCTCTTCACTTCAGCTGTTCCTAGTGTCAGTTAATTCCTTAAAACCAAGGCAGTGGGTACATCATGATGTCTGTCATAATTTACTCTGTAGCAATAGAGATTGCTTTGTTTGGGTTGCAGAATTTCTCTGGAATTTATCTTTGCACATACCTGCTACTTCTAGCTGGTCATTATCCAAGCCAATAAACATGGTGTAAAGTCAGAATGTGACCGGGTAAATCATCTTGTTATGTGTCTGTGTATATATCAAATTGGCTAATAAGTATTTATTTCAGAAAAACTTAACATGCACAGATGTGATGGGATTTGGTGTGGTATTTTTATAGATTTCCGTGTATTCTTTATAAGAGTCAGGCTTTGGGGGTTTTTTTAGCTGTTCTTGAAAGAAAATCTCTGCACGTAACTGGAATGCCCAGCAATCTGTCATGGAGCTGTGCTTACAGATTTACTTACCAGGAGAGGAAAGTGTGGTCGCATCTCAAATACATGGATACATTTCACAAATCAAATTCCTACCAAACTTCTGGAGCAATAATAGCCAGAGATTTTTTTAAAATTTCAAATACTGATTTGCTTTGTCATAGACTGGAGCAGAATCCTTTGCGCAATCTGTTTGGCCATGGGCCAGAACTCATGACTGTGGAGCACCTTGCATCGGAGGTGAGGAAAGAACTATAATTTCATCCTCAGATTTTCATATTAATAAGCAAAGAGTAACCCAGCATATGAATTGAGAGCACAGTTACATAGTTCCTGGGAAGGAGAAGACCTAAGCTGGCCTTTCTCCCAGGTCATTGTTTTTGCTGGAGTTGTTTCAACCATACCCAAGTGACTACACTGTCTTATTGAAAACTAGAAAATTTCTGACTTGTGGTTTTGTTTCTTCCACTTAGTTCAGGTTTCCTCTCAATCTCATCATGAGCAATCTATGGCTGTTTTCACCTATTGTCAGCAGGTAAGAAAATACATCCTTGATGAACATTCCCAGCCTCTCACCCTTAAAAGATGAAGACCACTAGCCATTTCTAGTCTTCCCAGGAAATCAGTTATACCATCTCATAGCTTAAAGAATGTCAGTGCTTTACTGTTAATAACCACTTTGTTAATTGAATAGGCCATCATTCAGCTTATTGCCTATCTAATTGTGGTGCTTATGTTTTATCAAGATTAAACTTCTTTGAAACTTTTTTTTTTCTTTTTTGTAAGAGTTCTTGCCTGGAAACCTTCCACCAATGCCTTGATTCGAACTACTACAGCAGTCACAATATTTAACGCGGGAATCAAGGTAGCTTCATTTTGATTTTTCTCCAGGTAGTACGATGAGACAGTTAGGACATTTGGTTTCCACCTACTTATATCCAGTTACAAGATCTGTACTGGCTGTGGTCTTAGACACTGTGTGATGTCACCACCAGTCTCATTTTTTCTTTAGATGAGGCTTGGATTTAGCTACAGTTGAAAATGAGTTCTTTCAGAGGTGTCTGATCTGTGTCGCAAAAAGCGTTAAGTTTGTTTATATTTTAGGATGGGCAAGAAAGAGTGTTTTCTAGGTAGTCTTACAAAGTATTGATGACAGTACTTGAAACCATGTCACAGTCATAAACGCTTCCCTAGCCCAGATGGGATCTTGTGTTTGTGAGCAGGGGTCTGGCGTTTACCTTCATTCGAGTAGGGTTAGTGTGCACCTTGGACTGAGAGACAACAGGTTGTGGCTGATGCAGCCAGATCTTGCCCTGATAAGGAGGAGTAGCTATCCAAAACTACTGTAACCCTGGAAAATAAACAGACTGTTTGGTGTGTCCGTGAAAAAAAAAATCTGTTACTGAAAAGCATCACTGGACAAGAAAACAAGATACAGTGGCTGAACAGTGACACTGAGTGGCCAGGAGAGAAGTGACACCCTGGTTTCTTGGTTTTTTTTTCTAAAGATTATACCTTTTTTGTTTAACAAAATTACAATTATTCATTCTGTGGAAAAGGAGAGTTCTGTGTCTTCACTAGTATCCTCTGTTAAGCGACTTAATGTCTCCTACTTGGGCAATAGTAATATGACAGTTAGGTAAAAATACTGCTTAAAAAAACCCAACATAAACTTTCAGAATTGCTCAGTATAAAGTTTCTGAAAGGAGAGGGCTTATCTCAAGAGGAAAAATTCTATGTAACAGCTAATGTCACTTTTGTTGAAGCAATCTCTCTGTGTAGTTATCTGCATTATAGATGAGATTTACATTATTTTAACACGGAGTACGGGAAGAGATATCACACGTAATGTTAGTGGAAACATGATGAAGCATTAGTCCGAGGCCTGGAGTTGTTTGAGCAGTTTCTGAATGTGCAGTTGGCATTTTAATCTGTTTTTAACTTCTTTTTAAGTGTTGGTCCTCCCTTTTTTTTCTAGATAAATGTCATCCCATCTTCTGCAAAAGCAACCGTGAACTTCCGGATCCACTCTGCAGAGAAGGCCACCGAGGTACGTGCTGTACCCCCAGATGCGGGGCTGTTCTCGATCCCTTTTTGAGCAGAGTGGCCCTGGGACATTTGTGGCAGCAGATCTGTTCTACAAGAATACTCTTTTGTCTCTCCCTGTACTCATAGAAGCAGTGGAAGGGGAAGATTTGCGCATTGCTCCTTTATGGAGGCAGTCAGAAACACAGCTTCTCTAATGTCTTTTCTCCTTTGAGATGGATTGCGAAGTGCATTGTTTACTGTGGCTTCTGAACGCGGAGCAGAGCAAGAGGCAGGCCAAACTTGGAAGTGTGCCTTGCAGTTATATCGAGTAGACTTCAGAAGTCTTTTTGTGCCAACGAGCACATGGATCATATGTGATTATGGAATGGAAACATGAAGGTTTGTGACCTGTGAGCATATGGCAGTCTTGCACCCTTCAGTAGGTATGACTTGCCTGTCCAGCCAAGGGCAGCTGTGAAACATTGTCAGCAAATAGTATCTTCCCTTCCCAAAGCTTTGATGAAAATTTATCTTTCTGGAAGCTTTTTCTGGATTGTTTACTTGGATGACCCAACTACCAAGTAACAGCAGCAGGCTGACCACCTGCCTTTCAGGACTGAAGCAGTTCAGGAATACTTTGAGACAGTGTTGTGCATCTGATTGCGCTAGGGGAAAAAAAAATCAGGTGTCAGCCATCCACTGAGTAAGAGGAAGAGAGACTGCTGCACAGTTTCAGTCACAACTGTGCGTCTGTGCTTGCAGCCATAATTGGCAGTTCATGACAAACGTTTTCTGGAAAGTGGAACCTTTGCTGACATCTAGAAGGGATGCTCCCTCATTTCTTTTGCTTATTTAATCTTTGTGTTTTACCCGTAGGTGCTAGAGATAGTCAGAAGCACTGTTGCTGATGACAGAGTGAAGATTGATGTGGTAGAGGCCTTTGACCCACTCCCCATCAGTCCTTGGGATGACCAGACATTTGGAGTCCATATTTTTCAAAGAACCATTCTGGATACTTTCCCAGATGTTGACAGTGTAGTCCCAGGTAATAGCAAGCACATGATGATTATTGTTTCCTCTCCAGCTTCCACCCTGCTTTTCTCTCCCTCATCTCCCAATATTGACTTGTTTCCATTTTTCTGTGCATTTCTCCACCCCAGCTGTTAACTACTGGAAACAGCTGTTTTTTCCTCTTTTTATTCCATTCCCTCTTTATGTTTTAAAAGTTTTAATGTTGTTTTTTAGTAGCGGAAGTAAAAAACCAAACAGGAAACTGACAGAAACAATGAGCCTTGAATTTGACTCTGCACATACAAAGGAATCTCTTCGGGGAAGAAAGGAATTGTGAGGGAGAGTAGGAGGTCTTCTTGCTTTAGCTCTTCTTTTATTGTTTTCATAGCTGGCAAAGCCATTCCTGCTTTTCTGTATTGTTCCTTATGATCCCTGCCCCTTCCCTTTTTCACAGCTCCTTCCTAGTTCTGTTCTGTTTGATAGACTGCAGTTTGAAGCTTAAACTTTTGTGGAGGCTGAGTATCATGGCTGTTCTTAGAATGACTGAATTGTGTGTTCAGCTCCTTTCTGTTCATGAAGGAGAAAATGTTCTTCCAGGATGTACCAATAAAGCATTTCCAGTGATTTTGCTTTTGGTGTAGCTAGGGGTCATATAGAACTGTTATCAGGTGCCTTTCCTTTCTCCTGGGAAAAGTGTGGGTCATTAAAATGCTGCTCTCGTGCAATGTAAACCTGAGGTTTGTTTTCCAGGCACATGTATTGGAAACACAGACAGCAGGCATTTCACTAACGTCACAAATGCCATTTATCGATTTAACCCACTGCTCTTGAAGTCAGATGATCTTCCCAGGTACTGTATTCTGTCTGCATGTGGGCAGCTGTTTGGGGTGGGGACTAGCAAAAGAGAAAATCGATATGTGTTAGGCAGAAGAAGGAAGCCCAACCTTGTATACCTTGGCATGGTGGTGGTGGTGCCTCACATTCTCTTAGGCCACCCATTTCCTGCAGATTTGGGTGCTGCACAAATAGAGGATGGTAATTACACTGGGAGAGTGTTAGCCCTTACTCTTCTTTACTTCAAATGCAGACAAGACCTCATTTAGGTGTCCCATTCAGTAGTACAGCAATGCTGTGAAGCTGACTGGATCCTTTATATAGTGCAGCAGTGTAAAAGGAGTGGTTCTGGTAGTTGGCCTTGTTTAAGAGATTTATCCATATGTTTGGACACATGCCACTGAACTTATATGCTCCTTAAAGTTGGAAGTTTGGTTTCCTCTTGTAAAGTGATAACAAAGAACATGATCGTGCAAGGGATTGTTTGTTTATTCAGCATGTAATAGATTTGGCATTTTATTGAGGTGCGGATGATACGGGAGTAGAGTGCTCTCGTAGCTGTACAGGACGGTGACATAAACAGGCAGAGAGATGGAATACTGTTCTTTCTTTTCCACATACACCATGGATTTAGTTGTTGTGCTCTGAACCTTAGAGTCAGGAAATTTGGTTGGCCCGAGGAAGAGACGTTGCAGTTACAGTGCAGTATTTAGTGTATATTTTTATGTTGTGCATTGCTTTATGAAAGGAACAGGCAGGTTGGGTGCTGGCTGCATGCAGGTGAGTCACAAATGCACACCGGAATGAAAAACATTCTTTTCTTTCTACCAGGATCCATGGGTTGAATGAAAGAATCTCAATTGAGAATTACGAGAAACAGATTGAGTTCCTCTTTCAGCTGATTAAGAACTGTGACATTGACAAGCTTCCGGAGCCTCACGGAAACTCCCACGAGCTGTGAGAAACGCACCTGAGAAGAGCAGCTACTAAGGTGGACTCTGGGGTGGCAGGGGTCAGGGCCGTAAGATGCAGTTGTGTGTTGCGTATTGAGCTATGTCTGGAAATTTGGTTTTTTGCATGTTGTGGTTTACGTACAGATGGGAAGACTGCTGGTTGCTGCTTTAGGCAAATGTACAGTTTGCAAGAAAATTACAAGAACCTGGACAAAACACAACAAATAACGCTGATTTCTGTTCCTCCCTGGTCTGACATGCAGCCATTAATCTGGTGGTATTAATTTTTTCAGCACTTTCTTTAAGTCTCTGAAATTGGTAGTCACTTAAAAATCTCAGCTATAATCAGCAGTCACTCACCTATCAGTAAAAGAGGTGAGTCTTCCTGTGTGTGCTTTTGACAAACTCGTTGTACACAGCTAATTGATTTTTCACAAATGATGTGTCTGTCAAAAGCTCACGTGAAAGGTTTGTGACATGGTGTAGGTTTCACGTAATTGGTAGAGTTACACTAAGAGTTTGTTGCACTGCTGCTTGGTATGGGCTTCTTCCCCAGGTGATGCCCTCAGCCGGCACCAGCGGTGCTCTCAACCAGTGTCAGTGTGAAGTCGGTACTGCTAAGTTCTCCCATGCATGCACTGATTTCTGACTCTATTTTAAAATACTGAGCTCCAGAAGTCCTGGCTATGTTGCTTTAACTGATGTTGTCCTGATCTCAGAGGTGCCAAAAACTTTTCTTCCTGTCTTTTCAGTGACTTTTGGTTTTTTGCAGCTGGGTGTCAGAATAAGGAATTGCACCTTTAAGTACGAAACTAAATCAGTGTTGTCTGCTCGTATACTCTATTCACTGACTTGGTTTCTGTAGTGTATGTTTCTCCTTTGTCCCTCTGAGAACTTGATTGTGAAAGATGGTGAAGCCCTTCGGTTTCTTCCAGTTCAGTGGGAGCAGAGTCTCTGCTCCTTCTCTGCCTGTGCAAGCAGCTTTCCCTTTACTGCAGCACTTCTGTTGACTCAGCTCTTTGGGAATCCTAGCGTAGACAGGCCGTTGATGTTGACCCTATTTAATCTTGCACTAGCATGCCTACCTTTGTCAGCACTAAAGGGTTAAGCGTTCTTTTGGCCTCGATAGTCTCTTTAGTTGGGGTTACCATTAGTTAAAGAAAGAATTAAGAATCAGATGTTAGCCAAAGCGAAGACTGGGTGCGAGCAGCTTCGTTGTACTGCTGTGCAGATTCTGTGCTGTAGCTACTAGCGCAACTCCTCCTGTTGCAGAGATGTGTGTCTCTTTTTCAGAACTTGAATTATACGCTGGAATGGGTGGTTGCTCTGCTCTAAATCCATATTGTAAAATGTGCTGGCATGTGCGGAAATACCCTGAAACGTATCCTGAAAAACAGTGGTGGAACTGTGATTCCTATTCTTTCCATTCACCGTTCTCTATTTATTTGCAATCTGATCTTATCAGTGTGGCCAATGGGCTAAAACTGTATCAGTCTACTAAATTGAAACCACATTCGCATTTTTATCTAATAAAACAAGGAATGCAGATTCTTTTCTGATTATTATTTAGTCTTTTTATGAAACTGTATAATTGCCATGAAGTAATTTCCACACCTGATTCTACACTAGAGCGACTCATAAAGTTTCCATCAAAACAAATCCACATATTTTCCAACCTGCTTTAATCTTTGCAATCTCCCTGATGCTCCCCTTTCTATACAAAATTAGCTAACTCTGTTTATGCATTATTGGGTAGTAAATAGCTTGCATCTTTTACGGTTTATTGCATTTTGTCTGTGTGCTGTAACGTCATCAATTTGTTTAGCCACATGTCTATGGCTCTTTTGTGAAGGTGTCATTCCTCTTGCAAACTCCCATTGCAGACACAGCAAAAGTGATGTGGCAGGGTGCAGCACAGAATAAAAAACATCCCCAGGAACGGGAGGTGGAGGAAAGTGGGGTTTTTTGGGTTGTTTTTTTGTTTTGGTTTTTTTGGGGGGTGTGTGCTTTTTTTCTCTGGCAAGTCTCTGTAAAGACATCTGAGTCTAAAGCCTTCACTTTGACTGTGGCAGGATGGGGCCAATATTGTTTAAGGTCCTCATTACTGACCTGGGTGATGGGATGGTGCATCCTCAGCAAGTTCGCAGATGATGGGAAACTGGGAGGAATGGTTGACTCGCCCGATAGTTGTGCTGCCATTCAGAGGGACCTCGACAGGCTGGAGAAATGGGAAAACGGGTCTAATGAAATTCAGCCAAGGGAAACACGAAGTCCTGTACCTGGGGAGGAATAACTCCATGCTGGGGACTGGCTGGCTGGAAAGCAGCTTTGCAGAGAAGGACCCAGGCGTCCTGGTGGACAGGTTGAACATGAGCCAGTAGTGTGCCCTGGAGGCAAAGGAGGCCAACAGCATCCTGGGAGGAAAGATTAGGTGATGTCCTGAGGTCCTTTTCAGTCTCAGCCATTCTGTGGTTCTGTTGTAGGGCTCACACTGCAAAAATCCTAACTTGGGTCATGCTGTTGTGTAGTGAAGGCTGTGCTGTGGAAGCAGGGATTTGTTGCCTGTTGTAATAGCAAATGGGTCCTAAAGACATAAAGCATCTTTTGTATTTCGTAATCTCCTGTCCCCAACCAAAAATCACTCATCTCTGCGTTTTGGTGAGGATTGTTTCTTTAAAGGACATTCATCTGGAGATTCATTTTGCTGCTGGAGGAAAAATGAAGGGCAAACAGTGCTGGGAAGGCAGGGTTGGTTTTGGCAGGTACTGTACAAATGTGTGCCATGAGGTTTCGCTAATGCAGCTTGTTGCAGAGCCTCATTAAGTGCTGCTCATCAGCCAGTGCTGAAATCACGCAGTGCCTCTGCATTGAGCAAATGTTCCACAGAGCTTTACTGCACCCTGAAGCCACTACACTGGAGTGCTTGAAACAGACCTGTCTTGCAGGATCCAGTGGTGAAAAAGCGCATTCCCCACTTCTGCCCACTTCTTCCAGTCACTTCTGATAACTCTGTGCTTTTTTCCGTGCAGCAGCTTTGCCCTCCGTATTCTCAAGTCTTCTTACTTTATCATAACAGCTGCCATGCCATGCTTATGGGCACAGTTCTGAAGGGTCGCTCAATGATCGGGTGTCTGCACACCTCTCCTGACAGAACAGTTTTCTCTCCACCTCATTTTTCTGCTCCCATGAGATGTTTTCAGAGAATGTCTCATCTTGAGTGGTATTTGAAATCTTAGTGTCATCATGTAAATAATAGTCTAAGGATGATGCGCTGGCCTGTTCTGCTAAGATATATGCAACTTTGCATTGTATGAGTAGTTACTTGATAATGCCAAGTACATCATGAAAACACAGAGTAATAGCTCTGTGAGCTATTTTTTTTTTTTTGTAATGACTCACCATGCTTTGAGCATGTAGAGCAATTACCTCCGATTCATCAGAGGAGGAAAAGCCTGATTTTCTGCTCTGAAGACACATAACTTGGTGTCATACCTAATTTGAACGCCATTTGCGTTAGTCCAATTCTAATGTGTTAACATGTTCCTGTGTTATATCCATAGCAACTTCCTTTTTTTCCTGTTCTTTGTAGCCAAGCCTACAAAGCTGCCATTCTTCTGACAACAGTTACTCAAAGTAACATGCCTGTAGTAGTCCAGCCATCGCAGCCTGCTGGCTAGCAGACCAGCTGATTTAGGGTCACGCGGGCCTGCTACACAGTGAAGAAAAGGTCACATTCCACACCTGCATTTTCTAAAGAAAGCTCTGTTGCCGGCCTCTATTTAAAGGGGCTCGGTTTATTTTCAGCCCCAAGTGACCATGGAGAGTTCAGGCACAGAGCTGGAGGAGAATGCAGGAACAAGGTGTTTACAAAGTTGTTTCCTCCAGCCTTGCATTTGACACTTGTGTTCTTGGCTCCTCTTTTGCTGTTTTGTTTGGTGTTTCACGGAGCTGGTGAAATCCGTTTTCTCAAGCAGGTGCTGTGGAAGCTTCCCCGCTCGGCTCGGCCCATGCCACCGAGCCCTCGTCTTAACAGTGCTGTACAGCAAGACATCCACTGAGGAATCTGGAGGCCGCTCAGTCTTAGCCTGCGGTATCCTTTGCCATTAGGGGAAGCAGTCCTCGCTGGTAGCTCAGCCTGTGACCCTTAATCCTGACCTTCAGTGGTCTTCGGTACTGGCTGCTGCTGCCAGGTTGAACCCTGCACGGATTCTTGCCAATGCGTTCAGTCCTCGTCCGCAGCTCCTGTGCAGAGTTTGCTAGCAATCTGAAACTTTTACAGACACGTTTGTCGTTTTAGTGCCCAAATTCCGGCTCTTGCAATAACCCTTTAAAGCAACTGTGCTGCCATGACCTGTGAGGTCTCTAGTACAGCGTGGGTAGTTGCGTGCCAGCATCTCTCAGTGCCCATAGCAAGGCGTGCAGAAGTGCTGCCCAGGGAATTCTTTTCCTTCGCTGAACAACACAGTGAAGGCTGTGTGTCATCTGAGTTGCCATGCAGGGGGCTTGGCTCCGCTTTCCGGTTCCACAGCTTCCCAGGGTAGCAGGGGCGGCAGAGATAAAGAGCTCAGCATGGTGGGGAAGGGAGTGACCTGCTTCACTCAGTAGAGATCACTCTGGCTGATTTAAGAGCTGTGATGGTGGGCCCCAGAGGAAGCTGCAGTCAGTTCTCAGCAGGAAGGAAAATGACCACATGGAAGGGTGGTTAATGCAGGGGGTAGGGGACAAAGGGTAAATGCTCTTTGTCACTGATGGATTTACCTGTGAGTTGGTCAAGGCCTGGGCAGTGGGGTGTGAGAAGCAACATGCAAGTCATGTAGTATATCCCAGCGGCCTTTCCACACATCTTTTAATTTGTATTTTTAATCCAACACAATTGTATGGTTTATTGTAGCCCTGTAAGTACTCGGGTCACTTGAACGCTGTGCCTGATCTTGCATGAGAAAGGCAACCACGTGGAGGGGCCTGGCTGCAATTCAGTTACTTGACCAAGTGACCAAAAAAGCTCCTTCTAGTTCATGGCAGTAATCCTCTGCTCGGAGCCTGTGCTGACTGTGTGACAGTGCTGAGGCTGTCTGCCTGCTCTGTGTCCAGTTACCACAGCTACCACAGGTTATTTTCATGTTTTCTGTACGGTGAAGATGATTAGAGAAAGGCAGCAGTGGATTACCATCACAGATTGATCCAGTGGCTGGAGTAAGGGATGTGAACTCCTCCAGAAAGTCCACGGGAGAAAACCTGGTTTTTTTTGAGGTTCTTAACTATTTTGGCTGTACTGCAGCCGCTACATCTGGCACGTGCGTAGCTGAACTACTTTTAAACTTACTAGCTCACCTACTGATCTTAGTCTAGCTTCAGTATAGGTCTGAGGTCAGCCTGCTGTCCTTACAGGACAAGCTGTGTAAGTTCTCAGGAAGAATAATTATTATTTGCCCTGGAGCACTTTTATCCTTCCAAGTCCACTTGGATTTTTAAGTGTTGTTACTACAGTAGTACTGCTTAGCTGTATATAGGCACCAGAAAAGGCTAATCCAATGTCCTCTTTGGGATTTTGGGAAGCGAGAGGATCTTCGTGGAGTAGGAAATAGGGGGGAGTTAAGAAATGATTTTCACTTACATATTTTTTTTTAATATCAGTGTCTGCTCTGATCCATCCAGCAGGCTTGTGGTGTTAGTCCTTTCTTTGGCCTTTTTTCTGAATATAAATGAATTTGCAGCTTATACCTGGAACAAAGCAGAAACGTGAGGCATGTCCTCGGCCCCTGCTATCGCTGGGTCAGCAGCTGCTGACACAGGAACCGCTGGCCTCGTGGAGTGCAGGAAGCGAGGACCTTTCAGGTCCCCTCTGCCAGATGCTCTCACGTGGCAAAAAGCCCTGGGGTCGTACCTGACAGAGGCTGACCTGTGTTTGTTGCAGCAGGCACAGCACGTGGGTGACACGTGAACACAGTTGGGAGTGGTAGTCGTTTGGACCTTCGGAAAAAGGATGGTGATGGTTTTCTTTGCTTCCAGGCTGGCAAAACAGAACTTCCGTGGTCTGCGTTTCTTCTCCCAGATCAGGACCAGATTAGGGTCAGCTGCTGACATTGTTGCCTGCCCCCATGAACTGCTTTTGCTCTGGACTGACGTCTGTAGGGGTAAGTCATTATCGACAACCTATTCAGTCTTTGAGTGTGCCTGTTGAGATTCCTGGTTACAAGAAATTTAGAGCTAGGTTCCCTCAGGATCCTTGGCCAAAGGCAGCTGGGACTCCACGGAGATCAGCGTTTAGATGTGACGGACAGCAGTGGAGCTAGAACAGAGAGCAAAGGGTTTGACAGGACACTGACAAGTTCGATGTTAGGTGGGTTGAGTGACTTGGGCCGAACCACTTTATTTTGCTGGATTTTTCTGTGAAAAGGGCAAAATCATCCTATACACATTGTGGCCTCCAAGGCCATTACAGAGCGCTTGCCCAGAGCTGGACAGCTTGGTAGCGCTAAAGTCACGTGGCTGCTGCAAAACACGGGCATGACATTCCATGATCTAGCATAGCTCCATGGTAAACTCTTTCCTTTCCAAGCATTTTGTTGCCTTTGGTACCTGCTGCCCTGCAATTGGAAACCCATTTCCTGCCCTTTCATCCTCTGCCTTTCTGATCTCTGCGTGTCAGCGTCGCTGGTGGTGGGGATTTTATCTATTTCTGGTTTCTGGTCTCGGGCGGCTTTTGTCTCCATGCTTCCACTTCCTGAGCGTGCAGCTGGCCAGGCAGTTTATCAACAAGGTCACATTTTGGTGCGCGTTGTTTTTAGGGGGGTGGGGGAAGAATGGTTGTTCCGGGGGAGATACGGATTTTCCACGTCAGGAAGGAAAGATGAAGGTGGAAAGAGAGCGCCTTACAGACCAGGTTTATTTGGACAAAGGAAAACTGAGGCTAGGGTTGGAGGCAGGATTTGGAACTCCACTCCCAGCTTGAGTGTGGAGCTGTGCTACAGCTTTCGTTAAGACATCGTCTCTGTATGTCTCAAGTTTTCCGTGATGTCTCTTTGCCAGAGTCACAGCAGGAGGTCCTGAGAATTAGTTAAATGACTGTAAATGCTCATCACCCTTTGAAATACTGGGTTCAGGTGGACTGTAGCAGCAGACAGGTACAAAACGCAGTGCACTTTGCCAGTTACTTTATCACAGTGAACGTAGCACTCTGCTCATCTGATCCAGAAATTCAGCTTTCTTCAAAGAGACGCATTGCCAAAGGATTTTGGGCCTGAGAAAGTTAGCAGGTTTGTCTGAGCTTTCCTCGTGCCGCTTTATATAATTATATATCCTGCTCTGCTTCACGTGTGCCAGTCGCTCTTTTCTCCCAAAGGAAGAGTATTTCAGGAAAGGAAGCTCCCCGTGCTCAATTTTTAACACGAGCGGAAAGAAATGAAGTAGCACGGCCCACACCTTTAGAGGGGGGCTCGATCACAGTGGACCTGTTTGCTGCCATTGACCGCGACTACCTTCGTGTCCTTATTTTGAGAAATGAAGTCACCAGCCCTGGTCGCACTTCACTCAGTGTTTCTGGGGGGGAACGCAGTTCCTGTGCCGCGGTTCCTGTGCCGCCCTCCCTCTTCCCCTCGCACGCCTGCTTCTGTCACAGCGCCCGTTATTGGCTCAAGACCTGTCTCCAAGGCTCGGAGCCGGGGATCACGTAATCATTCTGGGTAATAACTTGCTGTTGACTGTTTCCTGGGAGGAAAGGAAAGGCAGGAAGCAAAACCAACAACTGGTCAAAAGTTCCACTTGTGCAAAAAAAAAAAAAAAGGAGAGAAAAAAAAAAAAAAAAGGAAATGAAAACATGAATCAGAAGAGCTGATTTCATTCAGGAATACAGAATTCTACAGAGCAGTGAGGCACGGACCTCTGTTGCGGGAGTTACTGCTTTTTCCATATGTATTGGTTGTGGGCAGTTTGGCGTAAACAGATGCAAAGTGAATACGTGACAACATTCCCAATTTTCTGTGCTGAACTACATCAGAGAAGCCCTTGAGGCACCAAGGCCTGAAAGCCAGCGTGTGCCCCTCGTACCGTGTTGGTGCTCCTGGGCCTCGGTCCCAGGATGATAGGCAAGGTACCAAAGCAGTGCTTTAATTAATTAATAACGCTAAAACGCCCTTGGCTTGCTATTTCACGCCATGTGAAGCTGACGCACCGGAGCGGTACGGCTGGACGTCGTGGAGGTGTCGCGCATCGGTCCAGCCGCCCTTCCCCGGGACGAGGCGGGGTACGTGGAAACGCCTCTGCGGGTGGGACGGCGGCGCACCTCGGCCCAGCCTGGCCACCCCAGCTCGGTGACCCCCGAAACCCCTCTCCCCAGGTGGGGAGGCCGAGACGGCCAGGAGCGCGTCCCGGCTGCGCAGGGCGAGAGCGGACGGACAGCGGGGAGGAGGAAGGAGGAGCCTTTCCTTCCAACACCGCGCCCCAGGTGAGAGTCAGGAGGGCCCCGGGAGCATGGCAGAGCCCCGGGGGAGGGGGGGGACCTCCCGAGCTCGGCGGGCGGGCGGACAGACGGACGGACGGACGGACGGCGGGCTGCATGTGGGCTCGGCGGCACGTGACCGTCTCCCCTCGAGGCCACGCCTCCGCGCCGCGAAGGGGCGGGGCCTCCCGGCTTCGCCGCCGCTGCGTGGGCGGGGCCGGGCGGGACGCCAGGCGTGCTCAGCCAACGGGAGAGCCGCGCGGTGAGCTGGGCAGGGCCACTATTGGCGGGCGGTGATGTCAGGGCGGC
>VZTL01064108.1:6019-41109 GCA_013400535.1 Scopus umbretta
CAGCATAGCAGTGACAGCAGAGAACCTATCTTTTTATCTGATCATCAATATCTCTATTTTTTTTTTCATAAATGATTCTTTCCTTTTAGAATATGTCAGTATTTATCTACACAGATCATTGTTTCTTACTGACCTACACTCTCCATGGAGCTTTCTACTACTAGACCTAGATGAGCAGCAGCATCCTGGGCTGGTTGGGGGCTCTGGTTCCTTTCCTGATCTGTAAGGCTTTGCACAAGAGGCAAAGCAGGAAGGCATCAGCACCAAACCATCCCTGCTAGTCCTGGTATTTGCATGCTAACTGCTTCTATGGTGACCACTTAACTCTGATATACTGAATGCTGAGGGGGGAAAAAAATTCCACAACCTAAACAGAACAGAACAGCCTCCCTAAACAGCCCAACAACAGGCTTCTCAAGCTTTACAGTGTTTTACATGGGTGTTTTTCCTCTGTGAGCATGCACACATTCTGATTTTGATCTTTTAAAATTTCTGCATCCCTTAGGTTGTATTCTTTCACTCCAGAATAACTCTTGTCATGATAGATGAACTGGAACAAGTGTGGGCTTCCTCACAGCCACTTCCCATCAAACTGCCCTGTGCTAAGCAGCAAGCTGTGCAGTCAAACAGAAGGAAGCACAAAAGTCCACTTTTCCCTTATCCCTTCCCCATGGCAACCTGACCAAGAACAGTGACCCCCAGCAGCACAGCTGAGGCCTGAGACTGTGCTGAATTGCTCAGAAAGAGCATCTCCTGACCCCAAACAGCAGAACCCAATGGAAATACGTGACCTGTAACTACAGAACCCCTTGTCCAATGTTGCATTTGTACTGTACACAGCCAACACAGGTCAGACCCTTTCAGGAAGCTGACTTAATGATTCTCAAATCTAATTTAAAGTGAACCAATGAATCTAGAACTATTCAGCAGACAGATTCTGCAATTAAAGAGATTTACATTAAGCAGTCAAAAAAACATAGAAATATCACACCTCCTTGAATTAGGTATTGAAATAAAATATCTTTTCTCATGGCTGACCTTTGTCAGCTACATGTAAACTGAACTGATGATGAGTCATTGAGCTAGCAAATTAGCTACTCGTAGTTGTTGACAGGGTCAGCAAGAAATCTACCACATTTTTAAACAAAAATAAAATCATCTTGTAGGTATTGTACATTACCCGCTTCATATGTACTTCTTGTCCTTAATGACATCCAGAAACCATTGGCAGCAAGAAAAGGAAAAACAGGAGATCTTGGGGTTTTCACACTCTCTACTAAGAGTAGTCAGAAATTTAGCACCATAAGCTTTGCTTAAAGAGCAATAACAGTATCTTTTTGTTGTGCTTTCAACCATGTAAGTAATAGCATTGACCTCAACAGTGGGTAGAAAAAGGATCAAAATCTCTAACTCCCTGCCTTGGTTAATATGTTTCAGTAGAACTATAGCCTATATTATAACGCTTCTGCACAACCAGCTCTTTGGCTTGTGGCAGCAAGGTAGGCCAATAATTCATTATAGTAACACTGGTTCTGTGATTAACTCTTATGACTGTATTAGTAATTTGGACTACAGCTAATCAGGGCCCTGAATGCATTTTTGAATGAGAACACTCTATAGTTAACAACTCTAACGAATGTATATGAACAGCATTTTAATGCCAGAATGAAGCTCAAAGGTGGCTGTTTAGCAGAGTTGGTTTGTTTTAACATCTTCCCATTTAGTCTATGGGCTGCTCCAGAGGTAACGTCCATTGGATCATGGCTGATCTACACAATGAACGCATTGCTGTGGTCATCGCAGGCATTCAGATGAGCTACATGATTAAAATTGGTTTTGGCCATCCCAATTTAATTCCTTCTTGTAGTCAGAATGTCCTCATAGAGCTCCAATGTTCAGGGAACAGTGCCCTAAACCAGTAGAAAACACACTGTTCTATGGAAATATTTAAGATAAGAAAACAATAACTTAACAAATAGAAATATTTTCTGCTACAAATACTGTTAAATTTTAATGCAGCTTCTCTTTTACTTATCCAGATTCACCTTTTCTCTTCTGTTGAAGGCCTTTTGGCATTTGTGCTGGTCCTCTGAATCTAACTATTTTGCCTCTTTTCCAGTATGTTACCCAACTCTGTTGTTCCTTCCAGTATTTGGCATTTGCTTTGGAATTATGTTTGTCCATCTGTTATTTGTCCTTTTGGTGATGCGTTCTGCCGATTCCCATTTGTTCCTCTCAGCTTTCTCAACAATTTGAGCTTCTGAAGTGTTGTGGCATCAGTTAGCTCTATCTCGGCGCAGGAGGGTGTTTGTACAGAATGACAGAAGGAGCAAAAAATGGCCTAGACCAGTGTTGCTTTTTCTTTAGGAACTCACAGATACTCCTTTTTCCAGTGGTCATTCCCAAAAGCTGATTTCTCTGGTTCAAGGAATGTGTAGTGCAAGGGGCTTTCCTCTATTTGGGTTTCTGTTTTGCTCCTTCCATCTTTCTGGATGTTAGTAAGCAGTGTGAAATCATGAAAAGGCTGTAATGTCAGCAGATACTCTTCCAGTCTTGATTGAGCTTGCACTTTTCTGATACATGTGTCTTTTCCTTTGTGTACACATCCACCCCCTTTATTAACTCTTCACAAAACTTACTGGCCTGCTCTGGTCTGACCAGAACAACAACTCCACCCATACCTTTTTTTTTCCCCTCAGTTATATCTTTTTTATCACTTAAAAAAAACCCAAAAAACCCAACGCCCTACATGCATTTGCTGAACATGACCTTTACTTGGCATGACTACATTTTTCAGGCTTAGAACATTTTGTAGACAGGATTCTAAATTTGTCAGCTTACAAGTTGCCTGTGCACAGCAGTGTGGCATGACTAAAGGGATGCTCAGCTATTGATCAACAACACAGATTCTGTTTTCTTCCCTACCACAGCTCTGAAAGCCCATTTTAAGGTCACACAATGACCAGCCCTAATGCACTAGCTTTAGCAATTATACTGCGTTCACAGAGCTTTGTTTGGCAGTCAAGCTCTAGGTAGGACCATGTCTCCTTTTATACACTTGTTTTCAATTTAGGCTCATCTGGTAATGCAGTTGGAAATTCATATTTCTAAGGAAAACAGAACATATTCCTGGGAAACCTGAATTTTTTTTAATAAGTAAGCATTTAGTCTGTATCAATGGCCCTTGCATAGATCTGAATGGTGTAGGTGAATGAAGTATACTTCATCACTTTATTTTCAGCTTTTAAATTAGGCATTAGTTAAACTGTTTACTTAGGTGCACTGAACTCATGTAATTTCTGGGTAGAAGCCTTACCCCACTGAGAACCATGTGAATTTTGCCAATAACAATAAGAGACAGGTATTCAACAGCACTTTTCAGAGTAGGCATGTCTTTGAAAGGAACTTCCTTCTCTTCCCCTTCCCACCCCCAACCAAAAGCTCCCAAGCCCACAGCTTTCATTACATAAATACTGGGTATTAAGAATAATTTATGAAATGTTTATGATGTGGGTAGGATGCTGGTTTTGATCAAATCAAAACCAGGAAGCCCGAATTTGTAAGGAAACCCTGAACAAAGCACACATGGTATGTGCAAGTTCATCGGGGTTTGTACACAAGTGTTTTGCACATGCAAATTGGCTGGAGTATGCAAGCCCATTCTGCTCCTGAACACACAAACCCTGTGTCACACAGAACAAATAGGCCACTGTGCCTACCGAGGAACTATCCCTGCATCTTTGGAGTCCTGAAAATTTGACACAATCAACCAGATTCCATCCAGGTAACCTGGTTCTGCCCTTGTGCTCTCGCAAAGACAGGTGGAAAACACACAAGCTGCTTTGGGACCATCTTGCTGGCCGAGTACACCAGAGAGCGGAGCAGTATCACGTTAACATCATTATACAACAAGCATAAACATGACAGGAGGGATGAAAAAGAGGTAAAAACTACTGCTAACACTGCAAATAATCACCTTCTGATTGGAATTACTAATCAATTGTTACTCTTTAATATTTTGATTGGTGGTGATTCTAGTCTAAAAACCACAAAATGTGTGCCCACAAGACACCCTTGGACACTCAAGACATGGAAAATGAGGGAAAAAACATAAGTGCTAGGTAACACATTTACGATTGCAAGAAAGAGGCGTGAATAGTGTGGTAATGACAAATGTAGGCAGTTAATTACAGTTTCAGTGTTGATCATGAAAGGCCTTTTGGAAACAAAATTAATGTAGTGACTTTCAAAGGAAAGGCCAGGTATAACCAGATAACAATTGACCATTCAGTCTAACGTGGTCAGCAATCATTAAATCACATCTCATTCTTATTCTTGTAATACATCAATCCAGAAGTTGCCATCACAGTGAGAGATGTCAGCTTATGAAAGTACTAATCAGCTGATACATGCAAACATCATTATTACACACACTGCAATGTACAAGGAGAGCCACATTGTCTTTTTAGATGCTACTCCAGTGAGATGTACAAATCTAATAATTTTTCTCTGCAGGAGGCTGCTTACCTTATATCATCATGTTACAAGACTTTACACTTTTAAAATAATTAGAACATTCCAGTTGCAGCCGTGTCACATTTAAACAGCAGCAGCTGTAGGAGGATTACAGTCACGGCCTCTTATACTGCATGCAGGTTAAATTCGAAGGCTTGCTGGCTGTAAGCTAGTTAGAAGCATTGCAAAAATGAGATTTAACTTTGCTGTTCGGTAAAGGGGAAAATAGAGGAATCTCCACAGACTACTAGCCCTGTACAGTACACATTGTTAGTCAAAAGAGAGAATGGTAATTCTGCATTATAAACAAGAGCACATTCCTCTCTTTTTATTCCTGAGAGCTACAATTAAAGGATGCAAGTCATAAAACAGTGTATTATGTGATGCATTGTTTTTAATCTCACTGCCTTGCATTATATATCAGGTTCATATAATTCTTCAGACAGGAAAAGGCTTGTTCCATAAAAATACAGACTCCTGCATCTGAAATACAAGTTCACGCACAAGCAATGTATATAAGACCAATCCAGCAAACTAACTCACTCACTTAATACACTAAACTTCAGGTTCTTCCTATATTATGTGAAATGGCTTGAAACAGGAGGCAGCTGCCAGGAAACATCACTGCTGCTTTGCTCAGGAGAGACAGGGGAAGGAAGAATGAAGAAAAAAATTCCCTCGATGGATGCCACAATAGCATGTCTTTCATTATCGCCCTGTGTCAAGGCACTGTGTAATGTTCATTGTGCATGCATAGTAAATTACTATTTACCTGCCAGTGCCTTTGATAAGTCAGTCTTTTCTCCCTCTTTTCGTCCACACAGCATGGAACAGTGAAACCTCTTTGCCTATAATTCTTATTAAGGTGATACCTTTTCTGAATAAGAAAGTACACACTTCCAAAGGAGGCATTCTCTTGGGTTTTTAAGGGCCATTGTTTTTATTGTTTTCCTTTTATTTCTCCCACCCTGCTGTGTTTTAATGCTATAGTGACTTCTGTGTATACAACTCTCATATTGAAATGTCTGCCGCAGATATATGCAATATTAAAGAGTGCTTATGAATTTTTGACATCTAATTAGTCGCTACCCAGTTAACATGTCAAGACTCAGAGGGATTAGGGAGTCAGCCCTTTCTGAATAAGTTAAAGCTATGCCCTGTCCTTTTCATGTATTATTCTTTAATGTAGGTGGTGATTATTTTGCTGTGATTAATTGATGAAGCTCATTGGTCTGGCAAGTGTTACAGAATTCACCATTCCTCACTTTTATTTCTCTCTGTAGGGCTTTCCCACTTATTTGAAAGGAATTGGTTCTATTCGGTCTGTGAAGCCTCATTGTCTTTCCTCAATACATGCACATTGGTTTCTCTTAAGATTTTATCTATTTAATTTTATATCTTTTCTACTATAAAGGAAGGAAATAATTAATAATGCTTGTTTTCTTTTAAGGCACATGTTGGAAATAGGGCTCTGTAAAGTGCTGTTTATTTTTATTTTTGATATATACTTTTACACAAAATTACAGACGTGTATTTTGCAGGATAAAAATAGGTTTTCTTTTTTTTTTTTTTTTAATGCTTTATAAAGTCCCCCACATTCAACAAGGTTTGGAGGATTTCAGGGTTTTCTGGTCTTTGACTATAAGCAATATTTCACCCAGGTAAATTTAATTTTTTTTTTTAGCATTTTGAGTGTTTTTTTCTTAGGGAAGATATAATATTCTCTGTTGTCAGCTATGGTGAGTTATATCAGTTTTAGCATCCAAATGGAAGCCTTAGTTATACAGTCTCTGTTTTCCACGTACATGTTCTTTTATAAAAGGGGGAAAAAAAAAAAAGNCGTAAAATTTTTTTTATAAAAGGGGGAAAAAAAAAAAAGAAAAAAAAAAAAAAAGGAGAAAAAAAAGGACTGTTGGGGAAAATCTTTAAACACCTGTAGAAATCTAAGTGATGCATATTTAAAACAATGTGATCACTCATAAATTCAGCTGTGTGTCAAGGTTCCTGCTGACCTGTGGTGCACGCCAAAGGAATGTTCCATTGATTATATACAGCTGCGGATGCTCAGACAGAAACAGCACACATGTGTGCTTCATGGTCTGATATATTTGTTATATCCCCCTCTGTGTAAGTGATATTGGGTTCTATATAAAGAAACAATAAAAATGTATGTTGAGCACATAATGGCTGTGCCGTTTGCCTACACAGGCACCATGCCACCAGTATTTAACTCACTGCTTTGTAAAGCACTGGGAGATCTACCGTAGCTATGAGAGGCATGGTAAAAATATACACACATACATGCACATGCACAAAGTTATTTTTTCTTTTTTTTTTTTCTCTCCCCCCCCCCCCCCCCCTAAAATACTGTAAAGGAGCATCCTGCTGTATTGCATTGTTTTTTGTTCATGATTTCAGTGTAGTCAGCTCAAGAGTTGTGGGCCTTGTAAAAGGGTAAACCAGTCAGGCAGTTTCCCTGAAAGGATAAAACCAGAAAAGGAATTTGCAGAGCACAATGCAAGAGGTAAACGTATAGATATGATTATGGAAATATTTAATCATGCACTGTGGCTACTGAGAACTTTCTTCAATTTCCCTACCTCTCCATTGCAAAGGAGCTGAACAAAAGGCTGTTGCCATCCGAGTTCATTTCTGCAGCCTCCTGGTTTTATGGACAAATAATTACTTTTCACAGAGCAGAATCAATCCCATTATGAACCTCCACTATTCAAATCTGTAATTGGGACAATAACAGAGCTCCAGCAGGTTTACCTTCTTTTGAAATGAACAAACTCATGCACACGCTCCTAAAAATTGTATCATTATAAATAAGCCTTTCCCTGCATAGGCAGAGTTTTTAATTACAATCCTATGTGCCAGTCAGGGTTTGTGCTTTTTGATGTACATTTGGGGGACTGTTTCTAAGGTACTTGGTGAAAATATGTAAACAATTCCCTGTTATCAGGCTTTAAAAGAAATTGCTGTGTGTGAGGGACAGAGGAGAGTGAAGGGCACCAGAAGGTTTTAGGAAGGTGCTCCTCCTTAACCCCCACCTGGGTTTGGTTGAGAAAACTGTTGGGTCTGGAGGTTGTTGTGAAGAAGCCAAAAAGAGGAGTCGCAGCAGCCTCACACACCACCAAACCACAACCCCTTAGGAACAAAAACTGATGTCGACCCTGCCACAGAAAGAAGAGCCACGAGGCAACAAGGGAAATAAAACTGAGTGGGGTGGGTGGGTCGGCTGAGGGAGATCAGAGTACGAAGAAGGAAGGGCGGGGGCAGCATTAAAAGAAATATCAATCAATTGGAGCATATTCACTTTCTCCTGCACAGTAGATTCTATCAGAAGAAAACACTGAACTTTGTAGTGTTAGCAGCAGCTGAAATTTAGAATTATTGTTTCCTCCTAACAGAAGACTCATTTTCCACAGCCGCATTTGCAGCATAATAAGCTTTTTGTTATTTTTTCAATTAGAGTCAATTGACCTAACAAAATGGTTGGCAATTAAGTGATTTTTGTAATGGTCCGGGGGTAATTTAGTCGAGCTTGTCAGCTGTGTTTCATGAAGCCGAGATGTCTTTTTCCCACTGCCTCTCTCTCCCTCTCCCTCTCTCTCACTTACTCTCTCTCTCTCTCTCTCATAATGGCTCATAATTTCAAAATCTTTTCCTTCTGTTTCCCTCACAATAATTCGCAATTACAGGAAGTTGTTGGAGGTGATTTTTTTTCCTACCTTGCTTTTTGAGTCAGTAATTTTAAATAAAATGTACATACTTGTAAAAAGGGGGCTATTACAGAAATCACTTTTTCTGTAAACTCAATTATTTTATGAATAGTGACACCAGTTTCTGCTGGGTTCAACTCCTAAAGGCTGATGTATTATTATTTTCAGGGTAAAAGGTTTTGAACATTTAGAACACTTTTTCAAATCAAACCGGTATTCAGGAAGGTAAACAACAACTTAAACGACGAGGAGCCTTGCAGTAAAGCTTACAGGTATATGAGAAGAATGAATGCCATTAGGACATTTAAACAACAGACTGCAGCTACTGGACTTTATCTTCTCCTGTTATGATTTATGAAGGGATTCCTCATTTGCCTAATTGATTCATTTTCTTAAGACAACATCTGGAGTTGCAGTTCTTATTAAAGTGCTGTAGTTAGATCTGATGACTAGATCAGATGTTCTTTCATTTGTATTCTTTTTATTATCTGTTTTTGTAGCGCACACGCACTGGAAACTGAAGCCACGCACCCGTCCACCAATGAATCCCGAGCCTTTCCAGCATCTGCCTGCAAACGGCTGTCTACTTTTTGATTTTTAAATCCTTTTTTCTAATCCCCAGCCATGTTCAACATTTCCCCTGTTCCAAGAGCCACCCCCCTAGCTGGCGGGATGCGAAAGATGCGCAGCTGCCTGGAGTCGCGCTTGCGACTGCTTCCTCGGCAGTCAGCAGAAGGGGGCACTGCTGGAGCAGAGCAGGCAGCACCTCGCCCCCCCTGCCTGCCCGCCCCCGGCTGCCTGCCCCCTGCCTGCCCGCAGCCTGCCTGCCCCCTTGCCAGTCCCCTGCCTGCTGCCCCTGCCTGCCTCTGCCTCCTGTCTGGCGGGACCCTGCCTTGCCCCCTTGCGAGCCCTCTGCCTCCTGCCTGCCTGCCCCATGCCTATTGCCCCTGCCCTCTGCCCCTGCCTGCTACCCCCTCCTGCCTCTGCCCCCCTCGCTGCTCCTCGCTCCCTGCCTGTCCATGACCTCCTGCCCACCTGCCTGCTCCCATCACAAGACTTACATTGGAAAAACTTATCAGGCACAGCTCGCGGTCCCCGGTGCAGTTGGGTTAGCCCCATGCTGGTCTGAAAGGCAGAGCAGTTGCCTTTGGGCTGAGGGCTGTCTCTGGTGGAAAACCCTCTGCACTTAGTACTCCCAGAGCTGCTTTGCAAATGACAGGGGATGGCTACTGGGTTTTTTTGCTGGTGTCAGAATTACTTGTCGGTGGCTGAATTTTATTTATTTATTGTTTTAATTTGCCTTGTGTCACATTCTGAAAGCTTCTCATCCTGCAGTTTTGTATCACATTTTCAGCTAAGATCTGTGGGCCAAAATCTGAGAGGCATTTTTACTTTCCTCCTTCTTTCTTCCTCTCCTGCATGCAGCATCCTGGAACTGGGTTGTGAGAGACTGGCCTTCCATCTTACCTGTTGAGACAGCAAGATCTGTGTGCATTATCCTCGGTAAATATTACTTTCACATTTGGATCTCCACTCGTTTCCCTTATGACCCCTGACAGTCTTCTCCTAGGGTTTGATTATAAGTGACTGTAGTCTGGACTAGGCTGGAGCTTCCTAAGGCTTCGATTAATCCACTGCACCTAACATTTCTGTGACTATAAAAGGAAAAGTTATGATTCTGAATAAGCATCGTGCGGAAGAAAGAAGCAAAAGCATAAAGTATTAAACTTTCATCCAGCACCATAGGAGAGATGTAGTTATTAAATTTCAGCTGCTTATCAAACTGATATGAAAGTCATTTTGCATGATTGCTTTGCATCCTCAAATCTTCTGCTTTTATTTGCAGTGCATCTCTGCGCTTTCTTATTAGAAAAATACTCAAAGGATAAAAAAGCTGATAATATTATTCAGTTTTGACAATTAGGTAGAAAAAACATTTTAAGAAGTGCTTTTTTTATTGCAGCTAGTAATAATAGTGGTGGTCCTCCTGGTAGCAGTCTCTTCTGATGCTACCCAGGGTGATGCTAGCTTTACCCTGTAATGGCTAAAACCCTGATGGTTATACTGGTAAAGCTGTTAAGGAGCGTGAGCCAGGATGTCATTCTCAATATCACAATGTATGAAGCCACAGCTTATTTTCCCTTCAGAGGTCCATATTTTATGGCTTTTTCAGTCCCCCTTTCCTATTTCAAAGATTCACAGAGGCACTGTGGCTAGTGTCTGTGCAGAGAGGGGCAGGAGGAATAGCACCGTCCCTGCTTTACGCACCCTGTCCTGGGCTTGCCTGCAGCTGCTGCCATCCCCTCAGGATCACTTCTGCTTTAGCCACTTCAGCAAACCTATCTCTATCTATTTATATTCAATCTCCCATACGCTTTAGCTGCCCAGCAACTGCCTTTAATTGTTACCTCCCCACATTGTGGTTCCCTTCCAGTTCAGCATAATCTGCTCCTGATGCTTTGCGTGTGAATTTATGCAAAGCTGTGAGCATTCATGGGAATGTGGAGCCCTTAGAAGATGAGAGCAAATCATCCCATCTCCCACAACTCTCCCTTTCCCCACCATGGGTTTCCACAACTTGATGGTTGGTTGTGTTTTTGGTTTTTTTTTTGTTTTTTTTTTCTTTACAATAAATGTTCCAACCGTTTCTTCAGTACTGTCCCTGCCTTCCCATTTTCTGTCAATGCTTCCCCATCTCCTGCTGGGTTTTACTGCTCCATGATTTAATTCACTCTCAGCAACTGTCGCAAAGCTGATGGCTCCCTAGCATTTATCTCTTTAACTTTGGTTGCTACCTTCTGTCCAGTCCTTTCATCTCATACTACGGGCCCTCACATTACGGGCCAGAAACAAAACAAAATAACAAAATATAATAACAAAAATGCAACCTCTTTGAGACATTGTTTCTCCATCATTGTACAGAAGTTTTTCTCTGTTGCATGATGCTGGAGGATATTAGCACCATACCTGCTTGTCTCACTTTTTTCCAGGTTTAATTTCTACAAATCAAGTCACTGCTTTTCCAATCTTTACAAAACATCTCTCTGACATATTGAAAGACCTCCATAGATCTTGCTGTCTAGATCTGATTTCTCTTCCCCAGGCTATGGGAACTTTCTCCCCTTTGAATTTTTCCACCTCTACACTGCTGCCCTCTTGGACAGCACTTTGCTCCATGTATGCCTACAGCTTGGGAGAACAGTCTTTATATACTGCTTGACACTGAGAAGATCTGGAAAGGACGAGTTCTCCTCCCTGGGAGAGGAATTCTAGTGACTATCCCCATATAACACATGTCTTTTAATTAGCTTTTGGGCTGTCCCAAATTCAGAGTGGGATAGTTCACATTGTAGTTCAGGAACTGATTTTCTTCAGCCCCTAAGTGATCACAAATGCTTTCCCTAATGCTCAGCTAACAACCACAATCTTGGTCCTGGGTGCGGCAGTGGTTCTCACTTGGCATTAGGGAGTAATGCAGCTGTCCCAGGGAGGTGCAGAAGCTGGAGACGGATGGGGAAAGGGATGAATTGTAGAGGAAATACTTCATCCGGAGAGAGGGAAAGAATAGTCATAGTTCTAGGAAAAATATTCTGACAGTGAGATATGCTAAGCTGGGTGGGAGGACAACATCTTTGCAGAATTCATCATCAGCATATATTTATTACTGTGTTGTCCAAAGTACTTTACAAATTCTAAGATATGATTGTATCTTACACCTTGGCAAGGAACAGAACAGATGTCCTTATAAAGGACAATTTAATCAAGGAAAAATAAAAATTAGGCAGGAATTTGCTAAAAGAATTAGTAACTGCAATTCATGGTCAGCCCAAAAATGTAAAAGCAAGCTGGCTGAGTTTTTCTGTGCTGACCTCTGACTTCTCAAAGTCTACATTTCAGTCCTATATAGTTTTTGCACCAAATATTGCTTTAAAGAAAGAAAGTAAAAGCCATTAACTTATTCCACTGGCTGTGGGCTAGTATTTTCTCTCTGAAGGTTGATAACTCTCCATTTTCAACAAGGCAGGTCACATGTTGAAAATATATATAATGTCCTCTGCAGACTGCTTTAACATGCCCAGCAGTATATTCCCACTTTATTCCTAGAAGAGTAAAATTACAGTGTGTACTAGGGCTGGCACCACACTTCCATGCCGTGCAGACATTAGAGCAGAGGGAATAATTCACAATGAATAGTTTAGTCAGTAAGTTTAGCCCTTTTTCTGCTTATGGGATCTCCATGGGCAGACTGAGGTTTCCTTGAGTTTATTATGCAAAAGAATTCAATGAGATCCTTTTTCCTCTCTAAGTATTTTTAATTGTGCAGGAACACTTCTCTGTGAACATTCACCAATCACTTCTTGAGCTTTGTTAGTTAGGACTGCTTTGATGAGTCACATGGTGTTGATTTATTTTTCCAATGCATTGAGCATACAGAAACTTATGGGGCACATATCCATGTGTGTGATACTTATGCATGCTCTTCTGAAATTCTCTGTGAATAGCCACAATATTAATTGAATCATACAAATGTCCCTAGAATGCAAACATAACAGAAGACAGTATGATTGATATGAATTCATTTCCAAATTCCAGTGAATGAACAATAGTTGATATGAATCCATTTCTAAATTCCAGTGAATGTACAAGTGGTTTTTTAATAGCATTTACCAAGCTATAGTAGTTTACAGGAAAAATGTTGTCATCTCACTGCTCTCCTTTCATTCCATCCTGTGTTTCTTTCGTCTCATGAAGTAGCTGTGGGAAGGAAATAAGAGCAAATCTCCACCCCCACCCTCACAAACNNNAGAAGCAAATCCCCCCCCCCCCCAAAAAAAAAAAAAAAAGAAAACAGGATTAAAGTAAATGTCTTTAAGTACCAAATAGCTAGCTCCCATTTTTCAAATCAAGACTTAATACATTGCAGTTTTACCTGAGAGGTCTAGTTTGTTCAGCACCTACCTGCCTCCAGGATAAGGATTCATTTAAGAAATAGAAAAGATAATATGGTGCTATAGGGACAAATGTAGTTCTAAAACTCTACTCAGGCTTTCTGTAAATAGAGGTACATTTCTTTGAAAGTGAACATTTGCTGCTAAAATGCAGCAGTTTTCTATTCTGTGATACTCCACTCCAAATTATAATAGAAGATATATAATGGAGTGTAAGAGCTAACAGGTGAGAAAAATACACCTTCGATGTGAATTTCCCCTCCTAGCTACAAGGCGCTGTCCTCAGGAACCTCACTGTAGTTGCAGACTGTTACTGAGGCATAATTAACTACACCTTACCACAATTCTTCATGGTTTTCAAGGGAAACCCTGGGTTATGTCACCATGCTGCTCTGCGCTGAATATGTGTCTGGTTTAAACTATTCCAGCCCCTTCAGTGGGTGATGGAAAAGATATTCTTCACTCTAAATCAAATTACTTCATTTGAATCTGTCAGCCTGCAATATCTTTGATGCAAGACCCCTAGCAGAGTGACCTGCCCTTGAGGGCTTCCAAGGCTGGGACTAATTGCACCAGTGCTTACACTGACCACTTCTAGAACTGAATCTGTCTCTCTTTGTTCTTACCTCATGGGCTTTTTGCTTTCAAGACTTAGTGATCCTCCCCTTATTGTTATCTACCACTGAAGCCAATGTACTTCATGGCAGAATAAGAAACAAAAGACCAAATCTTAACTTTGATTTGAAACCTCTAGTGTGGCACCAGCCTAAGAAGTCATACTGTGCAACAAGTATCTTGGATCAGAAACTGTGTATCACTGTATATACACTGTGTGTATATCACTATGCTCTGTACCCCCACCATTATTACTGAATTTCTTGCATTTTTTTTCTGTGATGACATCACCTTTGTATTTTCATCTTTTGCAGACTTGATTAAAATGGTCTTCACTACTTGAAGTGAGATAGTACCCTTTATTCATCTGTGAAACTGAAACAAAGATGTGAAAAATCATCAAATTTTTCCTACCCAGTCTGTGAGATGAAAGACATGATTTTCCAAAGCATTTATAACTGTGTAGCATTGCTCGTGCATAGGGCACAGGTTGGATGACCTTGCTTGCAGGCTGGAGGAGCTGGGTCCTTCTACAAAGTCCATTTTGGGTTGGGAGATCAACAAAACGAGAGAAAAATGTGGACAACTTCAGCATGAATTATTGTTTCTTCATTACAAAGGGATGTGAAGTGAAACCCAGTCCATCAAATGTAGTCCTAGCACTTGTTTTGCACCTAAAGTTTTGGTAGTTATTGAAGCAGGGCTACTAAAATAAGTGGATAAATTACCTATCTAATCAATAGTAAACCTGAAAACCTCCAAAATAATTCTGCCTGTTTAAGTTTTTGTCCATAAAATCTATATTTCATGCACCTTCATTAGGCAAACTGGAACTCCACTCTCAGAAACAGGGCCAGGTTGCAAGCAATAGGACTAGATCAAGTTTTCCACACCCTCAGGTGCCTGAGCCAGGAGCACCTGCTTTGCCCCCCTTTAACTGTCACAGCCAGCAGAGACCTGCCATTCCCCCCGTGGTGTGACCAATATACATCTGAGGGACAGGGAGACAGTATGACATCTAGTCCTTATCAGCAGTCATAGTGCATAAACCCAAGTGGGCCAAACTGACACTTCCAGGGTAGCTTTCACCCAGACATTTCCTAGTTTTTGAGTGCTGAAGTTCAGATTGTCATTGCTTAATTTAAATTTTATGGATGCAATTCCCCCATGTTTTGGAAATACAGGAATTGAGCAAGCAAAAATATCATTGCCTGTAACTGTTCTATCTCCACACCCAAATGGTAGAGGGTTGATATCTTCTGTGTAACCTGTTATTAGGCATGGGATGGAAACAAATTTGAAGTTACTGTTATTTTGCTAGTGCTTTTTGCACAGTGAAATCAGAACTCAGGACTAGTTAATTTAGGGTGAAGTTCAATGAAGGTGGATGGATTAGATTTCTTCTTGTTCTGTCCAATCTGATCATCCTTTTGCTCCTTTTCCTACCTCCTTTCTGGTACAATTCATGCATACCTTTCTTCCCATTTCTCACTCCCCCATGAGTTATATCCACCTCCTACTTGTTTAGTCACTCTCCTCACATCTGTGGTCAGTGCTCATGTCTTCCCTTCTTTTCTGCTCCCATGCCCCACATGTTGCTCCTCCTTACCCAAAATCTCAAGGTTGTCATGTTTCTAAATGTTGTGGCCAGTTTATTACAGCATGTTCTGGACCGTCATAATTTTTCCCATTTTTTCCCTAATTGTCAGAGCTAAAGCATGTGCATATACTGATCTATACACGCACAGTAGCTCCATGTCCAAAGCGTCTGTTCTATTTTGTTGTTGAAGAAAATCTCTGCCAAATTCCCCTCACTTAGAGCTTTCCAGTCCCAGGTTGCTTACACCCTTTCCTTCCCTTCTTTTACTGACTTTCTGTGTGAAATTAAGCTTTATCCTCCCCCTGCATATCACTTGGACTCCATCAGGAGCAGGGGAGAGTGAAGCGCTCTGCTGTTAGTCCTGGATCCAGAGACCCAGCCAACTCCAGCAAGCAGGAGCAAAAATCCTGCTGAAGTGGCAGGGCTGTATATCTTAGGGGACCTGGTGTATCCATGCAACCTGATTGACACATAGAAACTCTGACAACCATAACAAGCCCCTAATGAGCGTGAATAAACTTTTTTTTTTTTTTCCAGAAGCTTAAGAGTTGACCAGTTTTCAAGACCTAGTTTTAAATTGCAGAGCTGTTAAGGAAACAACTGAAAGGTATATTTATTTTTAAACATTGGCAAACAACATATTTTCCCTAATCTTATTCTCAGAAGTGAATATTCACCTGAAACAGAGGCATACAGTAGAAAACTTCTGACCTGACTGTTAAATTCTGGCAAAGCAATACCTGCTGGAAGCAGATTTTGCAAAAGAAAATTTCAAGCCACCTTCATTATAGATGTGGCTATTTCCAGTGTTCGAGGAAAACTAAATTTCATGCTAAAGAAAGATGCTGTATCAACAACCCTTGAAAATTAAGTTATCTAAGTAATTATCAAATATAAGCTAGATGGTTTCCTTTCCCCAGGCTTGGACTATCAGTATGTGGCATTCCTAACATACTGGTGAGAACGAATTTCTATCCACCTGAACTTTTAACATTTTAATTACTTACCAGGATTTATCAGAAAGGTGAACAGCTTTCACCTGTTCCACCGGTGGAATTAAACTGTCTCACTATAAGTAAGAAATATTAAGAGTACATACTGTAGATCATGCAACATCCTTCTGAGAATATCCTTCTGGGCATTGGTCACTGCCAGTAAATGTTGATTCCAGACAGGAGAAATATAATTATCTCCATTAAAAAGCTATACAATTAACAACACTTGCCACACAGTGGAATCTAGGTTACCATGGTATTGCCCTATGCCTAGAATAGGAAGTAACTGTGGTATATCAGATTCCATCTCATGGTAATTGCTACTTTTTTACTGACCACCCATGTAGCATTAAAAATCTCATGCTCAACTAATTCACCTATTTTAAAGCATATTATGGCTGTATTTATTCTCTGTTCCACCTCAAATCACTAGTGTGCCAAGTACATAATGCTGGGTTTTCAAATACCCTACATCATATATTTATGTGATGAGTAGGAAGGAGGCATTCCAGGTGGAAGAGGAAAATGGAAAAGCAGTATATTGGGGGTATGGGTTTTAGGGGAATGTCTGAGGTGCCTCTGCACGGTGGAAGAGAGATGGGAAAGGACTGAAGACAAATGGGAAATGTGAGAGAAACAATGACAATTTTCTGAGCGCACAGGAATATGTTAGTGGAGGAGACAGGAAAAATAAATTCAACAACATGAGAGGTGAAGACGATGGTGAAATTGTGGCTGACATGATTATTGAACTACAAAGAAAGGCTAACTCAGAGCCAGATAGAAAACTTCCTTCCACATCCTTCTTCCACAAGCAAATAAAACCTGCCTCCCCTGCAGGGAAAGCTAGGGACTGGTGGAAGATGGGTGTACGGTGGGAGCACATTTGGGAACAGGAGGAGGTATGTGAATGGAAGAGGTGAGTGGGGAAAGGATAGAAAAAGGAAGAAAAAATCAGTGAAACAGAGAGGTGAGAAAGACAGGACAGTGAAAAGCACTTTAGGATACTGGTAGGCAGGAAAACAAAATTCAGCTCTCATATTACAGCAGTTAGGTGAGGATCAGTGTTGGTCTATATACAGACAGAGAGGGCCTCATGCACTTGGTTGAATTTTGCACCTGCAGTGACGCTGCCTTATTTGTGAGTGACTTCTCCTTAAACATGCTGACATTCCACCAGCCAAATAAGAGCTGTGACATGCTTTCAAAAATAAATAAAAGTTATATTCTGGCTAATTAGTTCCCCTATTATTTCCTGCCCTGTCCCCCACCCCCCAAAGATTTAGAAATGTTTTTGAGCTTTGGGTTTGGGAATAGTTTATACATTTCCTTCCCAAAAATAATTATTTTAAGCATGTGCATTGCTTTGAGACACCCTGGTTTGAAGGATTATTTTCTAGGATGTCTCCTTTTTAGCATCATAGGATCTGGTATGTGTGATATCACACAAAGTTATGTTTGGGAATGTCGTTATCAAAGAGGAACTGCCAGTTTATTGTACAGGAGAAAAGAGAATTTTGAAAGCTACAGTAAAACTTGCTTGATAGTTGAGAGATTCAGGACATATTTCTGAACTCAACATAATTTTCACTTCAGCTTTACAGTTCACCTTTAACACATATCACCTTTTAAAAATATTTCCACAAGCATCATGTGTGTTGCCATCAGAGTGTCAGCTTTAACTGTGAATTCACTGGCTTCGTTATCTGTTTAAGTTTAGCTGCTTATCACCGAAGCACCACAATGGTGGCCATGTTACAATGTGCAGGTAGAGAGGCACGTAGGTACACAGAGAGACTCTGATTTATCAGCAGATTTCTGCGAGTGCTCAGCTTTGCGTGTACAATTATTTCTGTCATGCACAGAGCTAAGGCATAAGGTATATTGTGTATAGGGTGGGCTTTTGCAGGATTGGGCCCGCAACCAATCACTTGTCTTATCACTTAAAAGTGATAAGACAGACAGATAAATCTAAGTTGGACTCACAGCATTATTTAAATGTATCTCTTTGTATTTATAAACAGCAATATGCTGCTGTTACAAAAGCTATTTCATTTAGTGCCATCCTACATTCAGCAATTTAATTATTCTCTTAATTATTGAAACATTCATCATAGTTTTCCAATTGATTCATGAGGGGCTGGCTGCATTTCTTTTACTCATTAATATAGTGACAAGGAAATTGACAGTCCTCTTACTAACCTCCTATCTCTGAACAGTAATACTGGGAATACAAGACCTTGAGTCTTTTTTTTTTTTTTAATTTTTGAAATTTGTATTATTATCACCAGCAATAACTATAGTCATAAAAGCCTCATTTAGTAGCGAAGGAACAGAACGATATATGAGGAAACCCTAATTATCAATGGTTTCGATAGTAAAATCTGCAAACTAATATCTTCCTGAGACCACATTTTTTATTATGAAATGGGTGATAAAGCAGAGATCATTCTAAATCCAAACACATATTATATGAAATAGATAAACCCACGATAAAAATTAATAGTGACCTTGCATGCCTGGATATAAGAAATATAATCAAGCATACATATCAGTCATGGCTGGAAAAGGACAGGGAGATGCCCACAGGTGAAAGATTAATTTACAGAGTTCTAAAATGTGTTCAAAATAAAATCTGTGGCATCTCTCTTCCCTCCCTTGGCCTGATTTTGGATATTTTTGGTATTGCCTGTCTGCAAAACTACTACCTTAAAACGTGTTCCTAACTTGCATTAAAAAGAAAGATTACATCTTTTCTTGTTTCTTCTATATCTCCTATATTTACAGGCTGTTTAAGTAAAGGCACAACTCTCAATGTGTCTATAATTTTTTTGCAACTATCTCTGCTATTTATTTCATTTTTATAGCTTCTAAAATGTCAGGTGCTACCCTCAAAGACCTTTCTTGTATTCATCAGTTTTCTCTCAGGAGAGGTTGTCCAGAGTTCGAAGCATACAAGGTCTTGCCTTAATGCTTATATGGGTACTTCTGCCCTTGGATATTATTCTCAGCTTCATGATACCATGCAAATCAACAGCTACTTCCCTGGGCTTCCAGCTAGGACTTCTGAGTACAGTGTGAATAGCGAGTAGCTGGAAAATAGCTAAAAAAGGGATGTGAGCATCAGAAATATAAAAGTTCAGCCCTGAGCATGTCTGTATGTGTGTGTATACGTACGTATGTGTGTACTAGTCATATACTGTAGTTTGAAAAGTGAATCTGTGTAAATCAATGCATTTATTTAGCTCTCTCACCAACTCTCTCCCTGAGTTAACACCCCAGCACACACAATGCTAGCGAAGGTGATTATCTCTGCTAGCATAATTCCTCCGTAACATCTGCTTTCGCCCATAACACTCCACTAATTTTTCCCTCATTTCATTACACATAATTTTCTTTCAACACAATCTACATGTATTAAGTGGTAATGACTTTCCAGTTAAGAGCAAATCGACGCCAAGGGACCCCCCCCTCGATTGCCTGCCGTGCCTGACTCCGGCTATTAAAGATAAATTTGGTGCCTCAGAAAGCTGCAGTAAGCTAATCAATCAATTAAGCGGTTAGGACATACATTATCAAAATTCCACAGTGCGGGGGTGCATGAGAGCATGCTGATATACTTGGTATGATTTTTAGGAATAAAAGAAGAAAAAAAATTGCCAGCTACTAATGAATACAATTTGAGGTTTAAAGTCAATGTTCAGTGTCTTCTGAAATGAAAACTCCAGCTATTACACACTACTGATAGCAACTTTGGTGTCTATGCTTGTACAATTTCCATTGCAGCTTTTATACCTGGTGCAGTTTACTAGTAATACCAGAATGGAGCTGATGACACAGTAAAATCTATTTTTAAATGATATCAGGATTCTTGTGCAGAATAAAGCAATGCCATTCACAGTTAAGCTGGCTGTTCTGTCCCTAACTTGTCATTGTGTCTCTGGGTACTGCCACAGCTTAGTACACCGATTAATATTCTGTATTATGTGTGTTGCAAAAAGGTGGTTTAAGGACAGAATGGCAGCCATCACACCATCATGTGTCAAGTTTTATCTTCAACATTGCTTTAATATTCATTCTGAGTTTAATTTTTGGGGGTATTTAAAACTAGTAAAACAGATTCTAAAATAAATGGAAAAGTGAAATGCTGAAAAGCAGCTCCTACTGAAGTGATGTCATTTGCAGGACTGACTTACAAAACAGCTTCAACCCAACCAGAAAAAGTTAAGTTTACTGATAATCAAGTTACCTTTGAGTGCAAGGGAATAGGATAATTCCAGAAGCACACATAATATCACGAACAGCCCCTTCATTGCTATGTTTTTATTTATTATCTTTGGCATTGTGTTGTTCTTTGTATGTTCTCTAACCAGCTAAAGTCATTTTTTTAATGTAAAAATATTTTCTCTTGCATTGTGATGTACAGACTGTATGCCAATATTTGGCCAAATACTAAGGAAATTGAAGCAAAACCCCAAAGACTATAAGAATTATACACGCAACCTCTATAGCTCTGCCAGGACTAATACAAAAGAGAGTTGAATAGAACTTTATAGGAGGATTCTGAATAGGACAAAATATGACAAAAACTGTAAAACTTATATTTAAAAAAAAATCAGTAAAACTATAAAGTCTAAACTATAAATGGATCATTACAAGGCTAGTCAATTACTTTTCCTGTCAGTATTAAGCGTTTTGCCTAAAGCTCTGTTATCATAGCATTGTAGTTATCAGATGAAATAACATGGCAAAATTCCCTGCTTACTTTTCCAGAGCGTTTTCCTACTTTCTGCAAATTACACTGAAGAACATTCAGTGCATACACTTCTATTAGCAGAAAGAACCTTAATGTCTTTCTATTGTCTAAATAAATATTCCTTAGCGAAAACGAAGCAGGTTGTCAAAGACAAAAGCGGTTGTTCTGTTTTATAGTATAATACAAATAAAGGAGGTAACCCAGTGACTTCTTTCCAATGTGTTTGTGTAAGGCAAAAATGTCATGAATAAACTCTAAAAAGCGCAGCATAAATGTACACAATACATGCAGAACACTTAATGCAAGCCCCGCACGTAAAATACAATTACATAGAGTTAATAATGGCAAATATAGTGACATAAAAAAGCTACCCACAGAGACTACGCAAGTGCATCCTTCAAAAAACCCCCAAACCAGCATGTTTCAATAATATGATGCCGTCTTTTCCTTAGTGGCATTCTTCGTTGACTAGGCTGATAATGAAAAGGTGTCAGGGAGATTCACAGTTTAGAGTTGTATTTTCTTCCTTTGTTTTATACTGTTTCTTCCCATTTATGGCTGTTTTCCTGCCTTTGCTCTGTATGGAGGGTATGAAATATTTCACAGCTACCTTTTCTTGTGAGAGGTAGGGCTGAATTTGACCTTATTATCATTACTAAGAGCATGCAAGTTTAAGTTTATTCAGTTGAAAAAGACACAATGATGTTGTTCTTCCTGATATAGAAACAGCTATATTTGCTTTCATAGGTTTTTTAGTGCAGGCTTCTTCATCTGTCCTGGATTTGATAGCTACTCAATCAGCTGGATTTTGGTTTTGTTTTCATTTCTTACCCGTTCCCTTTTCAGAAAAAATCATTCCGATTTATCTAAAAACACATCAAAACATCTTTATCTGTTCATACTGAGTGAGAAATTCCTTCAGATTAAGGGGGGTGGAGGGAGAGGAGGGAAGAGAGGCAAACAATAAAAAAAGCTCAGACCAAACCAGTTTGCCTTCTCCTTTTGTGCAGTGCATGTAATGACTGAACTTTTGACTTTAAAGTTTTTCTCTGGTGCAGTATGTGGAAAAAGAAACAAATAAACAAAGAAAAGAAAGATCCCCTTGGTGCAAAAACCCGTCTAAGGCAATACCTGGTGAGGGGATTTTTTTTTTTTGGTTGTTGTTGTTTACTTGAAGCAGATAAAACACCCACCTTAAACCCGCCCTCTATTCAGTTCAGCAGCACCTCCATACTCCAATAAACCGTTTTCATTCCATCTGGCGTGCGTTTGCTCTGAAGACATTTTCCTGTCAATCTCTCCTGCCACATTAAAAATCTGTCATTACTATTGCATTGCCGCCTGGCTCCTGAGATTTGTCTGACTGCTTTATTGCTCCTCTCATTTTTTTTTTTTTTTCTGCTACAGCCGAGAAGCAGAAATAAAGGTTTGTTGTTGAAACATGGCCGCAAGGAAAGTAGGAGGCACACATCTGTCAAGGTATTACCTTTCTTCAACCAGGGATTAAGGTGTTTTACTGCTCTCGCTACTGAGCAGTCACACTGAATAAATTTTCTCAGTAGAACATAAAAATGAACTCATACATTTTGAACTGGGTTTCATTCTTTCAAGCCAACCCATATAATTATGCAATGGCATCAGTGTTCAGGGGGAAAAAGAAAAGTCAGAAAGGTTTGTGTACACCCCCATTCTCTCTCCTGCACCACCCTTCACATTTACATTATTTAAATGCTTATTAGGAGGGCAAGACTGAGGCAACCAGTATTGGGGAGAGAAATGTTTTTTTACTCTTCCTCGTTGCTGTTACTGGATCCCTTTGCAAGGTCAGATAGGGTATAGGGCTTTACTCCCCATGTTTTGTTTCTGTGCTCACAAAATGTGCCTGACTGAATATTTACTGTTTATTCACACTGAAGCAAGTCAGTAGAACTATGATTTCTGAAGCATTGTCTTCTGAAAGAAATGGGCAATGTTAGCTGCCATGTACCCTTTCCATTCCTACTGCAGATATTAACTTTACAGTCTTAATGGTACAAAAGAAAACAATTTAAATTGGTTGTTAAACCAAGACAGAGCATGTCAACAGTCCTCCACAGTCCTCTGCTGGACACTCCTGTACCATCCTCTCAGTCCAGTCATATAAAGTCAGATGCATAAAGCAGAAGGAGTTATCTTACCAAATAAACATTGGGTGGTGACAAATGAAGGATCAGGACAAATATGTCTGTGATCTGTGAAGGCGGACAATATAGGCTGCTTTGTGTGGGGTTTTTTTCTGAAAAAGAATAATGAAGCTCCTAAATCTGAGAAGACCCCAGGACAGAATGACCAACCACAGTGCAGGAACCATAAACCTCTCCAAACTTTAAGCAAAAAGCAGCTAAGAAGGTACTACATAGAAACCGCAGCTTAATGTGTATAAAGGCATCTAGAGGTCCATACCTCCAGGTAGCTCTGCAGTGTGTCCCCACCATCAGTTTGACTTGCTCTCTGTTTTCCCCTAGGATCCCTGCCTCCTCTCAGGCTCCCCTTTGGAGCGAGACAAATATCTCCCACCAGAATGTTAACTTGTGTCGTTGCTGACTGACATATTTATTTAGCAGCAAGGTAGTTCAGTTCAACAGAGAAATATTAAGACCTGCAGTTCTACTGAAAAACTGCTGCTTGAACAAAAGCAAATGAGCTATCCCACAGGTCAGCTGATAATCTGTCACTCACTTATTCTTCACAGTGTCCCAAGAAGGTCATAAATCACCAGGATATCGGTTCAGTACTATATTCCCCCAGCCTTTATTTTCTGCTGGCTATTGGTTATTTTCCATCCATTTCAACCCAGCGAAGAAATGAGGAAAAGTGTGCATTGTGAAATCTTACACTCCTCTCCCTGCTCCCACCTCCTTCCCAGAGCTAAGTGCATGACTGAATTTATAGCTTTCTTATGTCCGTAGAGTGCCTGGGAACGTGGTGGGTTGGAGCAGGAGGCAAAGCTCCTTCTCAAACTATTTCCAGGTTTTAATTCTTCAGGGGAAGGACCATCTTCTTCTTCTTCTGTGTTAGTATAACACCTTGCACAACAGGGGATTTAGGGTTGTTATGTAATTCTTCAGTGTAAATGATAAATGATAATGATCCTCTGGAAATATAGGTCCTTCAGATGCTTTTTCTATGGCATTCCTCAGTGTGCCTCTCTGGCTTAGACCGTATTTGCAAGTAGTTGCCCCATAGGAGTAAATATATAGAGTGAAACAACCGGTGCTGAGGACCCCATGTCCGCACTGATGTCTTTTGGAGCATTACCTCTTGTCTGGTCCCATAGACTGGATGCCCATTAGCTCAAAACACTGGTGTAAATGCAGCTGATGCCTTCTCTGGCAGCTCTCATATTTGCTGGATCCTGTGTGTGACTGATGCTCCTCCATGTGCCTCAAAGACAGGTACTGTTTGGTGGTACAGAGAAGCAGTACATTAACCCGCCACACAAGGCGAGTTCTGCCATGCACATTTATTGGAACACAAATCATTTGCAGATAATCAACCAAAAAAGAGGGAGAGAGAAAGAGAGAGAAGGAGAAATATATACCTGTTCTTACTCTTTTCCCTTCCTTTTTTTACACAAAAGCACTCTCAGCAACCGTCAGGGAACCTGAAGCCTTTAGCACTGTCACACTTGACTGCAAATTCAGATTCTTTGCACAGGTCTGGTGTTTTTTGGTGGTCTTTCAAATCCAAGTTTCTATGTCTTCCTCCAGAAATGTGTTTGCTGGCTATGGCCCGTTACCTACTGACTCCTCCTCTCCCAGCATACGTAGTTCAGAGTTAAAAATGCTGTCAGTAGCTGTAGTTTCATTTGCAAAGTCTGTCTGAAGTGGGCAACTGCTTTATGGTGTGTTTAAATTACATGTCAGGATCCAGATCAAAGTTGGCAAATGGCCTCTTGCCAAGATACCTTTAAAAGCAGTTCGTATTTGTAGGAGACAACATTAAGGGGCCAAATTTTCAGAAAATGTGAAGATATTGACAGTCCTTTTGGGAACCTCAGTGTTCTTTTTTCTCTTAAACAAAAAGCTATGGCCCCCATTATTATTTAAACAAGAATTCAAATGAAAACAGTTGAAAGTAAAGTGAACTCTGTGTCTCAGTCTTCATTAAACTGACCACTTATTTTTAATTACTCAGGAAAAACATGACAATATATTCCCATGGATGAGGAACCTTCACATCCAATCGAAGCAGCTTGAAGCTTGAGTTTAAATATGCATAACTTCTGGTCTGCACAGGGATATAGTTGATAAATATCTGAGATGAGGATTTGGGCAGTACAGTTTGATCTGGTTCTTGGGCTTATCTGTCTAACTGGCTGCATCTCATCCAAACAGGCAGTGGTTATCAAAGCCTTATGTGCAGTCCCAGTGGAACAAGTCTACTACATGTGTTATCTTCATTCTGGGAACCAGCTCCAGATACACAGGGCTTTCATGAGTCAACGAATTGTGCTGCCCACAACTCATTAATTAATACCTTCTCTCAAAAAAACCTAAACTGCCCTCAGTTGATAATTTTAGCCTCCATACTCTCATTCCAATTAGCATAGAGCCACTCCCGGCTTGATGCATTTAGGTCATCACCTGTTTTTATTCTCCTGGTATCCATAAAATTAAGTCAGATCCACCTCAGGTATATATAACTAATGAAGGGCCCTTTCTCTTAGTAAAACTAAACTTATTCATCTTCTTCCTTCTCAATAGGAACGTGGAATTCACTTACCCAACTCTCATACTTGTCCCTATCATGCCTCCCCACAGAGCAGTGTTAGCTAGTGCCAGCTGCCCAAGGACACATACTGCTTTTAGTGAGGGAAGAAAAGAGTCTGTTCAACCAGTAAATTCTGAGGGAAAGGGTACAGAGTCTCCCATGCCAAGTCTTGGATTCATTATTTTTGCTGATAAAAATAGCAGCTTAGCCTGCTCTTTTCTCATATCACCTGTCCCTGAAAAAGAGCATGTTTACTGCTGCATGGGATGTCCAGCACCTGAACCAGAACTACAACAAGGAAGTATCACCTCTTCTAGTTCCATCAGCTGAGCCTCTTAATGTAGTGCTTTATCATGCTTAGGCAGATACAGGGAGTTCCCATTCCCATTAGCTCCAGCCAACACGGTACCTGCTTCCATGCTTTGTCATAGGTCTGTTGAGATGGCAGCTGTACCCATCACTTGAATGCAGCAGGATGGACAGAAAGACAATAGGGAAAGGAAAAAAATCCATTGATCAGCAGTGATCTTTGAGAGACTCATTTGCTACTGTGCACCTCCTACATGGACTTCAGTCCACTGTGCAGCTTCCATTCCCTGTCTGTGGAACCAGGGAGGGCAGCACCTCCTCTGCCCATTGTCTGTCTGATACAGTGGTCACTGGCTGTACAAGCACCCAGCAACAGGAGCAGTAGACCAGGCACAGTCATGTTTACTTGGGAAACCCACATGGGAATGCTTCCAACAAGACTACTGCTCATGTGCTTACAGTTACTCACATGTTGAAGCATCTTCTCTGTCACAGTCTCTCCTCTCTCCACTGCCAGGGAGGAAGTACCATGAATGATTGATGCAGAGAGCTGCAGGCAGCTCTCTCTCAGGTCTGTTCGTTTCTATAGAGCGTACATACACCTGTGGTTTGTCTTGTCTTTTCTGTCTCCCTCTGCTTCTCTTCCCCCTGTTGCTTCCAGGCTGGTGTTGATGGTCTGAGAAGGCAGATTTTTCCTCTTGGGGTGAATTTACACTGCTAATGAACAGAACTCAGTGCTGTACATCATAAAATTACTGCATGCTACATTGCAAGCATGGTGGCAGACATCTAGCAGCATCTTCCAATGCCTGTAGCTTATGAATTTTTTCCCCAATATTCATCAAAAGTGATATGAACTTTCTTCATTGATCAAAGCCTATGGGTTTAGGCAATTAACTTTCTAAAGAATTCCAATTAAAAAAATGATATTTTTCATCATATATTCCCCCCCTTATTTTTGCTCCCTACATCCAGACAAATGCTGTCTCCCTAATGAGCTGCACTGGTTCACAAATTAAAACCAGAAAGCTAAAACTGCTCCAATCTTACCCAGCAGCGTACATAACCAGGAGGTATTGAGAAGGGCAAGAAGGACGGGGAGGTATTCTCTTTTTAAACCTGTCCTGCACCCCTTGGATACTACTGCCAACATGTATCAGAACAACCCCTACAACAGACCATGCTGCAAGTAGCCTTCAGTATGTGTTTGTGTTTGCAAGCCACTGAGTACTTTTGAACCCAGGGCTGTTCAGACTGTTTGAGTACCTCTCAGGATGCCTTCAGTGTCTTCTACAGGTGGGCCCTGTGCTGCACTGTGCTCAAATGCGTATGGATTTCCACACAGGACCTGCAAGGCTAGATTGGTTTCCTCTTGAGAAAAGCATGGAGTGCAAAAGCCCTACTGGCCACTCCGGTCTCTGTGCCTGTGTGTGTCGACAGCAACAAGTTTTAATATGAAATGTAAGAGCTCTCAGCCCAGAACACAGTGGTGAAGTGGCTGCCCTTGTGTCTCAGCTCAGGCTGAAATCAGCCTGGAAACCCTGAGGTCACCTTACCCCTGAAAATGAGCCCGACACTGTGACATTTCCCTCTAGAGGGTGCCTGTAGCACCTCAAGAGGCACCAGGGCTTGGTGGTTGTTTATCCATACTCTGTGATGCTGTGTCCTGCAGGGCATATTAAAGTCCATGAAATAATGATGAAGCAGAGGAGTAATTAAAAGCCACAGTGACATTGATCTGCTGAAATTTCAGAGGGAGCTTGGGGCACACGGGGAGACTATCTATCTTACCTCACGCAGGGCCAGCTTGATTGGCCTACTGAGTATTGCAGATGGCGAGGCTCCTCACCTGTGGCCGGGAGGGCTCCCAGTGCAGCAACCCTACTGGCTTCACATGGCTGCAAAACAGGAGGATGGGGAGCGTGTGGTCACAGCTGCCACAGTCTGTCCTTGCAGAGCAGCAGAGAAATCATTTAAAGATACAGGTCTGCTTTCCAGACCTTATTCTTTTACCTGCAAATGGTAAACCCCATATTTTTACATAGGGACAGTTTCCCCTACTAAGAACCATTAGGCTTTCAGACTTCTTTGTGCTATGAATTTGGTCGCTATTTAGCATTGATTCAATACTAATTCTTTTGGTTTCATCCACTTTTCATTAGTTTATTTCCTTCATTCAAAAAACTCCAGGGCACATTCCACAGCAACCTCTAAGTGTACATGGTTTCTCATTTCATTTTCTAATTCACCAAGGCTAAATAAAAGTTAACTTGGGGTTGATGACTTTTCCTGAGATAACAGGCTCTCTTTCTTCAGTTTGGACTTTGAGCACTTGGGATCATTTCCCAACCTGTAGCTTAAAGATTACAGGTTTCAAACTACTTCAGAGTCTGCCTTTATGTCAGAGAAGTGAGAAGTACGGAGCTGGCTAAGTTAACAGTGATGCCATATCTTGCTTTGGTAGCTGCCGTCTTCTGTACATCATTATATAATCACAGATTTTTACATTCTTTTTATAAATCCCAGCCTATTTTTTATTCTTTGCTTCCTCCCACTTCATTTGCTACTGACGGCTGCTGCTAAAGTTCCCTTACCTCTCTCGGAAAGGAAGTAGGTTAAGAACAAAAAGAAGAACTCTATCAGATTAAGGCAAACATGTGGGCCCTACTGAGAAATGATGCATCTTACAATAGTACCAGCAAAACAGCTTACTTTGAAGGCTAAATTGCTAAATATATCCAGAGACTTCTGTGAGCTGAAAGCAGCTGTCTTCTGCTTGTTTTCAGTTGTTAGACTCCTGATGTCCCAAATAACATGAAGTCTCATAAAGGGTCGAAATTGATGCAATCAGGATAATAACATCACTCTGACAGTGCTTCAATTTATATTTAGTTTATAATTAGGAGTCTGCTGTCTCAGGTTAGGATACTGTAAAGTTCCAATGAATTGTTAAGATGTTCACAGAACTATGCTGCTACTAAACTAGGAAAATACAATGTCCTAAAAATATCCTCATGTAAACACATCAGAAATGGAAGGATAGGAAATCCAGAAAAAAAGCCTTAGATACGTGTCTTCTGTACAGGAAAATGGCTAGACTTTGCAATATTTAGTTTGAAGCTGACAAGGAATTTTTGTCTTTAAAAATAAAGCAAACCAGAGCCTCAACTAGTATGGATTTCAACTGTGTTAGGGTGATTCATACAAATCAAAGATCGTGTGGCCTGTGGTCTAAAAAAGACAAGAACTTCCTCTGACCAATCTCCTTTTTATTATTCTAAAGATAAAAACATCTATTCCTTGTGACTTCTGATCTGGAGGGCAAATTAATACAGATTTCTGATTTTGGACTGAAGCTCTGATTCTGGTAGCTTCTTTGCACAGATACAGTTATCTGTCTTTGTGGACCTGTTTGTATACATCTAGCCAAGCTGCCCTTTTGCATCTCACCTTTTTCAGTCTAGAGGACATCTCATTTTTCCCAAGATCTGCATGCATTTTTCAGCTCCAAATGACTGCCTAACCCCCAATCAGAGTTGCCTTCAAAATTATGAATTTCATGTACCTCTCCCCCCTACATTGAGAAATTGAAGTGTTTCCGTAATTACTTGCTATCAGGATCAAAAAGCTGAAGTAACATCAAAACTTGTTAAAGACTCCTCTGAATTATTTTCTGAACTACTGTTGCATTGAGCAGACTTTGGGAGTCATCTACTCTGAAAAAACCTGACACTAGAACTAAATTCTGTGTGTTCTATTGTACTCTGAGTGTGTTCATGAATAAGCAGATTCCAGAATTAAATTGATTTTGTTTTTTTACTTTCATCTAGGTTGGAAGAATACCCTACAGGCTACAGTATCTGAAGATTTTTTACTTTTCATGTGCACAAGAAATCTAACATTTTTGGTCATCTGATATTTTTTCTTAATTTGTATTTATCATATTACATAAGTCAGATGCAGATCTAAGGCACCTAAATACAATTTCAGGTTTATCCAGTATCTCACTCACTCCCCTAGCTAAGTATGTGAACTGCATTCAGATTTTATGTCCAATATCGCCAGCCATCAGAATTCAAAAATCCAGAGTCAGCTCCCAAAGGAATGTGACTCTGGTGTAGAAATCACAATATTTTCAAAGCCCATCTTAAATATTGGCTTAAAAAAAAATTACTGAAACTTTCAAGGTTCCTTTTTTCAAAATGTTCTTGGCAAACAGGAGAGCTAGAAATGTTCATATTGTTAAAATAAAATAAAGAAGTTTTTTTTCTTTTAATCCTACAGGTGTTAATGACAACACCAAAGATGGCATGATTCCTGATGAAACCTGGAAAACTGGCTACACTGCCTATTTAGCTGTCCACAGTGGAAAGGTTTGCAGGATTGACTTCTAGTCTGTGTCAATCTTTATTGCTCCTTACAACAGAGTGGGCTGGAATTAGGGATGTGATTTGTAATTAACAGTCAAGATCAGTATTTTGGATGGTTTAGGTGCTGTGCTATGTCAATTTTCTTTACAGAGCTGGCTAAGGTATGCTGAATGTGCAGATTCTTTCAGCGTAATTAGCCCACTGCTTGCTTTCTGCTGACGCACCCAAGCTCTTCCATTGGCACTGTGTACTGTGTGTTCACAGCTGGTAAGTGAGGACCTTTCCTCTGAAAATTTCTTTAATTAGTTCATAGGGGGAGCTCTGCAGGGCCACTAAAATATGCATTTATACAGGCACATTCATCTCCCAGTAGCCTAAAAAAGATTTTTCCAAAGTTAGACATAAACATTCAGTTCCCAGGTGGAACCCATGGGACATGTTCAGTTGCCTGGAAAATCACTTTCAAAATTAGCATGTCTGCTCTGTAAGATACTATGTGTCGTTTCCTTCTTGCCTTAAAAGGAATGAAAACATAGACTAAAAGGGCCAAATCTTATTGTGCTGCACAAAAAGAGGCAGCAAATACAGTTGTCCAGAGACAAGACACAACTACAGCCTTAGCTGAAGTGTTTCTAGTACACAAAGGCAAAAATTGTCTCCATCAGGGCAGGACTAGTAAAAATACAGGTTTCACCTTCGCAGCACCTCTTTTTCTCAGGAGGGTTCTCCCAAAGTACCAAATTTTCCTGCTGAGTCAACCCAAGTACCTCTGGTAATGGCCTCTGGAGAGAAACACCTCAACACATCCACTGAAAGAAGGCTCCAGCTGCAGAAGTCAGAACTTTTGTATATAATTTTCTTATATACTAACCAGGTTTCTTATCAGTTCCAGAGTCCCATGACACCTTACAGATTATATTTTACCTGTCACACTGTAGTTACAAACCAGTGAGAAATATCCAACACCTTATATGTTTTGGCTAAGGCAAATAAATTAACTAAAAATGTACTAAAAGAAAATATTTTGATAATGATTGTTTCAAAAATAAGAGGAAACACCAGAAATGAAGAGATCTGAGCCATGCCCTCTCATAGACTTATGTTAAGGCCATGGACAAACCACTGAATTGCTCTCTGATTTAGAAAATCTCCATTTGTGAAATATTTCCAGAAATCTTCCATAAATATTTCCATCTTTCCATAAAGATGTTAGTCATGATAATGTTGAGATGGTACAGAACTAATAGTGTTTATTATCAATATTATTTACATACATTACTGGCTCTAGGCTTAACTGAGCCTTGGTACACAATGCACTGAGAAATGCATAGTCCTACATTGCCACAAAAAGTTTACAGTCTAACAAGCTGGAAAAAGACAAGTAAGAAAAACAGGAAAGGCATATTCCTCCTATGGTCATTATTCCACGTATAGGGAACTGAGAAAAGTTATGCAAACACCATGGAATAGCATCAGAAATGTGTGAAAGAACCTTGGATTGAGCATCAACAGATGAAGTCCCATACCAGTGTTTCAACCTCTACCTCGTTAAAACACAACTTCCCTACAATTTGGGCTCTTAGCCCTCACCCTTATGCTGGCAACACATAATATCTCACTGACAAATGCCATAGGTTTACTGGCCCGGTGACAGCAGGGGCATCGATGAGGAATACAGCATTTACCATATACATGAGGCCAAGTTCCCCTGGTAAGGAATGAGACTCCACTGCCCTGAGGACTTCTGTGCTCATCTCATACCACCTCTGTGCTCTCCTCCCTAACTGTCTTCTCCGCAGGGACTCGATATGAATCTGAGCTTTCCCTCCTGAGGTCATCAGCCCCAGTTCCTCATTGGCCAGAGAAGCCAGTCTGAACTCCTTGTGCCTTCATCCTACAAATGAGTCCTTATAGTTAATGGAACCCACCCACACAGGCCTAGATGACGGACTGAGAAACAGGCAAACATCTTTGGGCTAATCTGTACTTCACAGAGCACTGCTGTGTTCAGTATAATCTCTCAGGTGTGTATGGAGTTGTATCAATGGAAACCTATTGTTTGGTATCAATAAGCTCTGGTTCTGGAGGAGAGGAGGTGGGGAGAAAAAGGAAACAGGAGGGGAAAAAAAAACAGATGGGAAGTGAACCTGTGCATCTCTCATGGGAAAATGCATTTCAGTCATCCAGGCAATAGCCTAGCCCACGGAAAAAAATTGTTCTGTCCAGCTGTTATGCCAAAAAGAAAAAATAAATTTAAAAAGGACAAATGCATAAATTGAGCATACTTTTATCACATCCTTTCTAACAAATTACTTGCTACATTCATGTTTCTTATGAGGAGCCATTTTTAACATTTAAGCAGTCATACACTCTCCAAAAAGTGTTTCCTGAAAAACTGAAACCATTATTACGTTAAACTCCCACACAGTTTGTTTTAAAAATATCTTTAAATACTATTAAAGAACAATCATTATGTAGGTTTATATCTTATGAGTGGGAAGCAGAAACCATCAATGAATCATATTATTCCTCCAACTGTAACAACAATATGATCAACTGCCACAATAACAAAAAAGTTTATGCTCACTGTATATCTGTTTTGCAGACAGTTTCCTGCCTTGAAATCTGCATAATAGGTAAGCAGTGGCAAGTGTAGTATGCTATAGGCTTACCATCCGCTATGGATAGCCAGCCATGCTTGGCCTGGTGCATTGTTCCTCCTTTAGGTATGGCTCCTTGATGAAGTGTATGGCAGCCCTGAACAAGCAAATAAAGCTTCTACAAATTCTAGGATCCACTTCTGAAGAATGTTGCCAGATATACAGAGCTAGGTATTTAAATTATTTTATTGTCATCCACTATGGGTTTTTTTTTTTTTAGTTAAAACCAATGGTTTCGGTTGCAAAAAATATTTTTAGTTGTATACTGCTTTGCAGAGGGAAGTGACAATGGGACATTGCTGAGGGAAGAGAAAGATTTCAAGAGATATGGAAAAAACAGCATAGAAAAAACTCCATGGAGATCAATATTTAATCTATAATTATGGGTGTACAGTATGTACTGTGCATTTTTTAAATTTAACTTGGCTTTTACTATTACTCAGTAGGAGGGGAACAGATACTGAGAGCCCTGGATAGCAACCATAAGAAGCATGTTTAAATACACATATTTTCAGGAGATCTATGAGTACAAGAAGGAACAGATTGTAGTCTCTCTGATCTTTTTTCAAGTTGGAAAATCTGAGAGCTTTACCTGGGAGATTTAATTGCAGGTAAAAGGATTTGTAAAATAACTGCCAAAGTTTATGCTGCATAACATTGCGGCACAAATGAAAAAAAATGCGTGTCAATGCTTGTGTCACCCTATTCTTGAATAAAGAAACAATGTGCAGATCATTTTTCACAGTGGAAATACTGACGGTATAAAGAGTTATAAATAAATACTAAGTCAGGCCTCTGTCTGGGAAAGCCCCCATCCTCCTTATTGGTTTCAGTCAGGAAGCATGCAGGTAGCACAGACTCTAATTCTTCTCAAACAGCACTAGAAGAAATTACAGTATTCCTGGCAGCTTGTATTCGTCATGAGTTTAACAATGCTTTGAGTGTATGCATATACATATCTCTGTGTGCATGTGCTCTTACATGGGCATTTATATGCCACTTCCAGGTTTTTCTGAAGGCCTTTGAAGTTAGCTGGCCAGAAAAGATTAGGCACCAGGGGGAGGAAAATTATTTTAAGAATTTTAAAATTATACTATCAGGTATCATCTGCTTGCTAATGAAGCTTCAAAGTTATTTCCAGGGCAGAATTCTGCACATTGCTCCAGAGAAAGAGTCCAATGGTCTATCTAAAGGCCTTATTCCATCATTAATGAGTGCTTAACCCCAGCATATTTGAACTTGGACTACATGACCAGTAGTTAATTTTCACTAACAGGTTTTTTTTTGATCCTGAAAATCTGTAGCCGTGTCATCAGCTCCTTCTTAATTATACCGTATTCTTTACATCTGTCCTGCTAAATAACTCTAATTGAAATAGCACCGGCGTGAATTTTCGTAATGTTCCCCCCAAGACATCCCGAAAGTGACTCACACGAGAAAACAGACTGAAGTCACAGCTGGAAGCACGTCAAGGATCATTTCCATTTTTACATGATTAATTTGAATTTAATATCTTAAATCAAAACCTGATTAATTTAAATAAAATTTTGATGGTGCCCTGCTTCTAATATACATTGCAGTAATTAGATTCAGCTTAATGTGATTTTTTTACATAATTAAAAAAAAGAGTAAGTCAAGTGTAACAATGCAGAGTTGGTACAAATCTGTCCATATATATACATATACATACACAGACAGACACATGGGATTTTGTTGAGACATTGCTCAGGTACAGGAAAGATCACAGCTGGATGGCTGTGCTGTAACTCAGCTTATAGCATATGTAGAATATTCCACTTCTATTTCACTGCAATGTGAATAGCTGTTCTTTCAAAAAAAAAAAA
>VZTL01064109.1:7349-23358 GCA_013400535.1 Scopus umbretta
GGCTTGCAGATGAAATGTTTCCCATGATTGTGTGGGTGCAACTGTGCAGAATTGCTCTAGGCTTGCTGACAATGAGCTGATTGTTCCTGACTACCCTGGAACACCAGTTTGTGAACCCTATTAGCTGCATTTTGACATCATGAAAATACGTGGTTTGTTATTTTTGTTAAGAAAAAATATTAGGAAGCAAAGTAATTGAATTCAGAAGCTTTTTACAAAAAAATCTACTTTTCAATAAATCCCAAATGAATGCAAGTTGAAAGATTGAGTGCTCAGGGGCTTAAAAATGGTTGAAAATAGTTCACTAAAAGCAATACCTGGTGTCTTTTTTTCCATGCTTGGTTGATGAACCAGATGGACTGAACAAATATTTTTGGTTTTTGAGTGTCATATCACTGATGGATCATGTAGTACTTGGAAATAAGCAAAAATACACAGAAAAGATTGTTGAGAGGGAAAAAAGGTAACTGGCTGAAGACATGCTCTCTGTTACACCTTTCAAAAGCAAGGTAACACTCTGGCAGTACTGTTCAGGTGAAATCACATTTATTAGTTTTGTGTCACAAAGATTAGGTGCTCTCTGAAGCACTGGAATTGAATGCATTGATATGTGGGGTTAGGTTTCCCACCATTCACTCATGTCAGTTTTTTAAAGTAATTAGCGCCTTGATTTCACTATAAAGTAATATTTACAGTTTAAGCCTTTTCCTCTGACTCTATTCCATCTAAGCTCAAGAGCTGTTAACTCAGATGTATTTGCAAATAAATGAACTCTATGGTAAGATTATTTTAAGGTTTTTGAGAAATGTAACGGTCTCATGATTCCAATGCAAATTCCTTTTTATTACCTTTAAAATTATGGAATTGTGTGTTTCCATGCTTCTGTATTGGCTGTTGTCCCTGGTTGCACATGAATGGCCTCTCTTGGCATAGCTTTAGCACTTATGTGGCTCTCCAAGACTTGAAAGCAGATTCAGTTGAAACCTATTTTTTCTCTAAATCATTGGATTGAAGTGACAGTAGAACACTTTCTTTGAAGGTTGAATCCTGTGAATATCTTGCTTACCTTGATGGAAAGGAAGAAGCCTCTCAAACCAGGCCCGTACCGATACCTTGCTGAAGACTGTCCTCCAATAACCCTTGCTGCTGGTTTTCTCAAAAGAGGAGTTCTGTCACACTCTGCAAAGTGTCCCATAAGTAGTCTGAGTATACAGATGATTGCTTCATGTCTGATTGGAATAACTGGTTCTCCCAATGCCTCAGTAAATTGCGATACATCTTTTTATAAGAGGAAATAGTTTGATTCCTGTTATCTGTATTGGATTTTCATGATAAGAGGGTCTACTCTTTGATTGTAATTGCTAATGTGCTTTACCCAATGAACCAGTGAAGTAGTTCAGGTAGTAGTTTAAACAATCAAGAGTCAAATATCTTTTTCCAAACCATAGATTTAGGTTGCAGCAGCTTGCAATTCAGTTAACGTCCGTGCTATTGTGGGAACTTGGTGGTTAGTACGCAGCTCGGAACATGAAGCATTAGGATGTTTCAGTTCATGTGCAGAGCTACATCCTTCTTCTCAAAAGCTGTTTTAGGAGAAAAATGGACTGGTTTTCACAAAGGCAGAGCTGTGATTAAAGGACCCTTCCCTGATGGATCCTTTTGGTTTAGCAGAGGAGATCTTCAGATAACATAATGAAGCGAGTTTAGTTCTTGCAGTGGGAAACCATAGCAACCTGCCACTTTAGAATGCATGGTATATAATCTGTCTGTCCTTCAGATAGTATTTTGCAGTCCAGAAATAGTCATCGTTTCCTAATGTGTGAATGTAAAATGTCAGACAAATGTAGCTGGAGTGACGGCGCTGTCTCTGAGGTAAACATGAGCCCTGTTGGGCTGTTTGTCTGGTGCTGCACATTTGGAAAGCAGGCTCCAGATGAGGGCAAAGGTAGTCTATTTTTTTTATTTTTACTTTTTAATAAATAGGTTGTGGAGGTGTTCTGAAAACTGGTAATTGAAAGAGCTTGCTGCAGTCCCCTTAGTGCCACCCTTACTTTGCCCTCCAACCCATACATGTCCTTACTTATTTTTGGCACAGTTTTATTAAATTACAGTATTTGGAGTTCAAAGCTTTTTGGTCACTGGTCTCTTTGATATCATTTTGTTCAGACTCAAATAACCATAGAAGTACTTGGTAATTATGTAGTGGGATAAGTGCCCTACAGCTTGCTTGCAGCTGGCCAAAGTTGCTGGCTGTGCTTGATGAAAACACAGAAGGCATTCTTCCTTGGTTAAATAAATAAAATGTGTGTGAGTGATCTCACTGACTCCTCTCTTTGTGTCTCCGTCCTCCTTACAAGTTCTGAAGTAAAGCTGAGAAGTATTTTCTGTAGAAACTAGCATTGATTACTAAACAGTTAAAATTTAGCTTGCAGGCCTTAGAATCTGCTGCCAGTTTTAGAGACTGGGCTACCAGTCTGGAAAGGGATGATTTAGGCAGCTTTTGTGTGAAGAGGACCGAATGAGTAGTGCCTTGAAGGAATAAATGGCAAATATTTAATGGTATTACTAGGGATTGATTTAGACTGAACAACTTATATTTCCTTTAAAATGGTATCATGACTCCAGCTTCTCTAGGACTGTTTAGAAATCAGCTTTAATAGCACAGAATGCTCTTTATGAAGGCACATTTTGTGGAATAGAGCAATTTTAAGTGTTTTTTTCTATAAATCAAATGTTAATAGCTGAAATGTATTGTTTAAAATGCAGAATTATTTTGATAGGGCTGTGGTTTACTTTTGCCTAAGAGGAGAGCAGAACAGTATTTGATCAGTGTTTCTTCTGTTGATCATTCTACTGTTTCTGTCATAGATTCCTTCTGCTCCTTTAAACTGATCTGGCTTGTTATTGTTTGACACATTGATTTCTTTAAAGTTATAGTTAACCAAATTTGTTTTGTCACTTATGCCTCCATTTCTCTGCCTTTTCTGACCCAATTTTAAAAATCATGTCTGTTCAAGAGCAGTTTTTTCCCCCTGCCACCTTTAGGTTTGTTTTTCATCCACCTTTGAGTAGTTATGCTTTTATGAACAAAAGTTAAGCATATTAAAACATTTCTTATTGTAATTATTTTTTGTTCTAATACCTCTTTCTATGTGATCAGAATCCAAGTTGTTCTTAGCTTTTAATTTTTTTTATTGTATATTTGGTACTTGCAGTTGTATGTAGATGGATTCGGCACTGAAATCACTTGCTTGTGTCTAAGCAAATGCTGTGGGTTCCTTGGTTTGTTTTGTTTTTAGTGTACTAGCAGGTTTTTCTCCCTGTCTTGCTCGGGCATCTAATAGAAACCCCTCTTGTTAGGAGCAGACATTTCAAGTTGAAAGAAAATGTAAATGACAGTACATATGCTCAGATCTACACTATCAAAACTAATAATAAAAATAATTGTGTGGAAAACTATAGACTTTTGAGAAAGAAGAATGTGAGATTCAGACTTGTCCCGAATGAGGGCAGTAGTGGCACATGATTTGTATAGTCCTTATTCGTGTTTAATGTAACACTCATTAAAGACTGTGAGCTTTAGTATATTTATATTAGGTGTTTCAGTGAATGTGTTGTGGAATAACTTTTATAAATTCAGAGCTGAGAAATACCAGAAAGGACTGTGAAGGGAGGTCTTTTTATAAAGAGGACTTTCAACTTAACCTCCCACTAGAATGATTTTTGAGTTCCGAAGAAAAGCAAGACAACTTGCTGAAGGGAAGAAAATGCTATCACTTGACAACTAAAGTTGGCAAATTTACATTTAAAGTTTTTTAGGTTTTCAGGAAATGGTCGAATTTTACAGGAATGAAACTTAATTTTTACTGAAGCATTCTTTTCTGTACATGACGTTTAATTTTATTGTTTAGTTCAATACCCACCAAGTCTATTTACATGTACTTAAATCGTGTACTTCTAATTGTTACATCCTTATGTGACTGCTTTACAGCAGCAGTTATGGGAGTATTAGATGAGTAATTACCCCTCTTTCTGCCTTAACATGAGACCTGTCATGTTTTCTTAATTGGCTTTCAGTAGAGTAGCACTAGTAGATTTGTGAGGGAACAATATATGTCATTGTAGGTATCTTAATGAGTGTCATCTTCTGAAGCATGACTTCTCTACCAGTTGAGGACTTTTTGATATGGCATCTAGTGACATGATTTTGGGGGCAATTAATATAGCAGTGAAGATAAGATTATAACTGGGCAGGTGTCTTGCTGTGGTGGCACCAAGACTGGTCTGGTCGATTGAATAATAGAATTAATTATGTAATTGAGTATTAAGGTTTTAAGAAACCGATGAGGTGATATCCAGTTTGCTTTTGTTAATTCTCTGTGGCTGCTAAGCTTTACGTAAGCTTGTTGTGCTTGTGCTCCACTGAGTCTAGAAACTCTGCAACTGCAAGCCAATAATCATGCAGAACAGTGAACCGAGGTCTCTCTACAGAAGACTCTGTAGATCTATTAAATGAAGTGGAAAGAGTAACTCCATGCAACCACAACTGCTACTGACTTGTCAGTGGTGCGTTGTTTGTATTTACATACCTGCTAACCCCAGTGCAGATTATGAGAATTTCCTGAAGGCTTTGCTAAAGCAATGTGAAAGATGTATGTCTAATCCTTGGATGATGAAAAGTAGTAAAGTGGAGTTACTGGCTTTGGTGTGCCAGGGAGCACAAACCACAGTTCTGTTCCAAGTGCTAACTGTTAGGCAGAACTTTTATTGTAAGCTGAAGGAAAACAAGTGTATTAGCTTTGCTCTCACATAATTTTAACTATAATTTAAGAAGTTTATGTAGCTAAATTTTCCTTTGTTGGATTTATCTGCCAGTATGGCAAAGGAGACTTAACATGCCATAGAATAATGCTTCTTGCTTTCTGTGCATGGTAGGCAATGGAATGGATGTACCTCAGAGTTAGGGATCTAAACTAAATCTGCATAAAAACAAACTGCCAAATATAACCTCATGTTTTCAAATGTATGTAGGCAGCAAATTTTTGATGGGATGATGAAAACATTGGGGGGGTGTCTGTAGGCTGTCAAAGGGGTAACTGCAGGCTACGTGTTGCACTGTAATGGCTGGCTGCTGCCTTCACAACAAGTAAAAGGATAAAGTGGTATTTTTTAGTTGAACTTTGCACTCTTGTGTAGGAATTTATTTCTAGTACAAATATACCTTCTGTTCTGAAGCTGCCGTTTTGGCACCTGTATGTCTTCAGCCACTCTAGACCTTCTCTTTGTAAGGAATGTGTAGCTTATAGCATCCTTGCTGGTCACTTCTTGTTCCTGAAGTAGTGTGTGAGGTGCAGTCCGCCACATGTGCACTGGAGCCAGGAGGGTCTGGCTCGTTCCTCTGAGGCCAGCATATATGTGCGTGGTTTGGACAGCAATGGGAGTATGTGAATCTTTTCTTGGAAGGCAGACAGGGAAAACACCCCTCCCCTGTTTTACTGAGCTTTGTGGCTGCCTAGAGAATCTGCGCTTCATTAAGCACAACAGCTGTAAATCGCCATGCTAGCTGAAACAGAATGTAAATTGATTAGTTAAATATTTGCAGCCTCCTGAATGGATATTTGTTAAATTGTAACATAGTGTGGTTTTCAGGTTAAAACTATGAAATACAATTTATCCTTATCTTTACTTGGGAAGCCCTTCCTAGTAGGTATTTACACCAAACTAGCAGCCAGTCTGAGTCTAGCACAAGTGTAAGCCCAAGGAACTGCAGCAAACACGGAGAAACTAGGAAAGCTAAACTCTTCTGCGTGCTTGAGTTGCTTTTCTTTGAATTGGGGTGAGGAGAAGTGGTTGGTCAGTACATTGGGTTTGTGTGGCAAGGTTTTGGGAGTGGGTGGGCTACAGGGGTGGCTTCTGTGAGAAGCTGCTAGAAGTTTCCTCTATGTCTGATAGAGCCAATGGCAGCTGGCTCCAAAGATGGACTTGCCACTGACCAAGGCCAAACCCATCAGTGATGGTGGTAGCGCCTCTGGGATAACATAGTTAAGAATGTGGGGTGGGAAATGGTGCAATTGCAGCTGGAGAGAGGAGTGAGAATGTGAGAGGAACAATTCTGCAGACACCAAGGTCAGTGAAGAAAGAGGGGGAGGAGGTGTTCCAGGTGCCACAGCAGAGATTCTCCTGCAGCCCCTGGTGAAGACCATGGTGAGGCAGGCTGTCCCCCTGCAGCCCATGGAGGTTACTGGTGGAGCAGATAACCACCTGCAGCCCATGGAGGACCCCACGCTGGTGCAGGGGGATGCCTGAAGGAGGCTGTGATCCTGTGGGAAGCCCATACTGGAACAGGCTTCTGGCAGGACCCATGGAGAGAGAGGAGCCCTTGCTGGAGCAGGTTTTGCTGGCAGGACTTGTGACCCCGTGGGGGACCAATGCTGGAGCAGTCTGCTCCTGAAGGACTGCACCTTGTGGAAGGGACCCAGGTTAGAGCAGTTAGTGAAGAACTGCAGCCCATGGGAGGGACCCACATTGGAGAAGTTCATGGAGGACTGTCTCCCGTGGGAGGGACCCCATACTGGAGCAGGGGAAGAGTGTGAGGAGTCCTCCCCTGAGGAGGAAAGAGTGGCAGAGACAATGTGTGATGAACTGACTGCAACCCCCATTCCCCTGCGCTGCTCGAGGGAAGGAGGCAGAGAAAATCAGGAATGAAGTTGAGCCTGGGAAGAAGGGAGGGATGGGCAGAAGGTGTTTTAAGATTTGGTTTTTATTTCTCATTATCCTACTCTGATTTGATTGGTAATAAATTAAACTGATTTCCCCAGGTCGAGTCTGTTTTGCCCATGATGGTAATTAGTGAGTGATCTCTCCCTGTCCTTATCTCGACCCATGAACTTTTCATTATGTTTTTCTCTCCCCTGCCCAGCTGATGAGGCGAGTGATAGAACTGCTTTGGTGGGCACCTGGGATCCAGCCAGGGTCAACCCACCACAGTCAGTTTACTGGCTAGATCTTGCTTGTGTATTACCATGATTAAGGTAGTTTTTTGCTTGCAAACCTTCTATTTAACATTTATCATGAGGTTTGTGAATATTTCTAATGGCCAGTAAGCCTCATACCATGTCCCATGTGTGGTGGGGGTTTGTGGGAGGGAAGCCTGCATTTTGGAGCTTTGACAGATTATCTATGTTCTGTGGGCTCAGAAACGAGAGACAATAATCTTTCTTGTCATGTTGGTTGCTCTTCATTATTTCAGGGAAGCGCAATTTGCAAATTAAGAGGCTGTTTATCAAATGCCACCTCTAAATAAAGAGAGTTTTCCATAAAGTTAAATTTCCATGATGTTATCTATCTCCACAAAATTACTGTGGCTTCTATCAGTTTCTTCTGTGTCACTTTTCCCTTTTAGATTTGTTCCTTGCTTCCTGTAAATGAGCTTATCTATTATGCATCTAGAAGCTATTTTCCTGGTGTTCCCATTCAAAATAACTTAAAATACATGGTAATCAATGCTGCTCAGGAAAACTGTCATATTTGTGTTCCCAGACATCTTGGAAGGTTAAAACCCTGTAGCTGGCTCAGAGGTGATAGCATTCACTGTAATGGATTGCACAGAAAATCAATAGGAAAGAACTATTATTTGAAAATGTTATTTCAAGCTAATGTCAGATTAAAAAATATATATCAATAAAGCCTCTTGTATTGGCTGGTGACATGAGAATGTATGGTTTATTCAGTTACTCTATATGCAGTTTCATTTTTCTTTCAGAATAAAAGCATCTTTCAGCTTCTGCATCTCTAGCCTCCACTTTTCTTACATCTGATTTAATTGTAACATGGAACTTTTTTCAGATTGACAGAAGGAGACCTGTAGAGGCTGTCTTCATAATCATTGCCATGAGATAAAGGTCTGCAGCATGTTGGAAGGAGTTTTTGCTGTTCTTCCCTTCTGTGCTCACCTGTTAAGTGTCCCAATTCCTATTGAGGGGGAAAAAAAAAATTAAGGAAGAGATTAATTACCAATAACTGTTTTCTTTATCCCAGTAGATAAACAGCTGAAATGAGTTTCCAGCTTGTGTTGTAGAAGAAAGAATTAATTTTGTTGGGAAGTATTTTCAACCTTCAAACAGAAAGAAAGGTAAGATCAACAGCTGCTTCCATAAACTTAGTAGCAACTAATGTCTCAAAATTTATCTAGGAAAGGAATAAGGTGAAAAACTGGCTCATAGAAGTAATCTGAGGGATTTTAATGTGATCCATAGATAACCTAACCTGTAATTTTTTTGGCTCCTATGATGCTAGCTGTCTGTTTCCCTGTTTCTGGCAGGACTAAGTAGCCAAGGTGGTGTACTATTGGCCACCTTTGCCTCTCCTAGTCCATTATTGGATGTGTAATTATTTTTGGAAACTTCTGATAGAAACCAGTAAATGTGGGCTGTACTCCTCCAAGCCTACAGTTTGCAGTTAGTTTTCTTGAGTGTTAAAGTTTACTCGGTCACTGTGCTTCTCGGGGCTCTTCTCGATGTTAAAATAGTTTTATGCTTCTGTGACTTCTGCAAGGTGATTACGTGACCAGTACGGAATTGTTTTGCATGCTAAGGACTTGCTCTTCCAGATGTGTGTTGCTGAGCATTCACAATGACAGCAGAAGTCAACACACATCCAGCATGTCTGAAATTTAAGCCCTGAGGCCCAATCAACCTTTTGCTGAAATCAGTGAAAAGGCTGGCAGCAGTGGGAGCTGGACTGAGGACAAAAAGTCTTTTGAGGCAAAAGTCAGAGTAGGAATATCACGAAATACTGGGTCCTGCCCAGCTCCAGTGCTGGCTATTGTTCAGAGTTAGTCTGTGCTTGCCTGCCCTCCCTCTGCGTCTCTGTTGCTTTGCTTTGTTTCTTTGAACAATCATTTTAGCACTTTCAAATGTAACATTTGAGAGTTCCCCTCTGGCACAAGCTCTGTAAAGTGCATGTGTGGCAACGTTTTGTTTGTGTCTTTTTGATGTTCTGTGAAAAATGATAAAACTTAAGCGTGCTGTTTGTTGGTTTAAAAACTTTGGACTTCATAGGATTTTCCCTGAGAGACAGAAGTAGACAGGCCCTTGCTATAAAGTGAATAAATACATAATCACATGGAGACTGTTTTGCACTTGTTCCCCTCTGCAGTTATTCCAGGTCTCTCTTCAACGTCCTGTTCAGCACACTGCATCTGAGCCAGGCTTTCTGGTTAGTGTTCAAAAGAAGTAATTACAGGAGATGAACCTGAGGGACTTCTCCTCAGTACTTTTGGGCAGACCTTCGAGTAGATGACAATACTCATACCCCTTTTGAATGCAAAGCAGCAGGGCAAGGGTTTTTGACGCAGGCAGTAAACATTCCATTGTGACTTTGGGGTTCTTTTAAATAGAAAACAGCTCCTGTTTCATACCCGTGGAGCTGAGTTGCAATGGGACTCCAGAGTTGCAATGGGACTCCAGTCACTTGTAGGCACAAGGGGTCTTTTGGTTTTGTTTGGTTTTTTTTTTTTGTTTTTATGAGTCAGTGGTTTACTACAATATCTGATCTGCATAATTCCAGAGCCCCAAATTGTAAGAGCTGTATAACTTCGAACCACAAATGAAGGGATATTTGGCCAGTCTGAACTGATTGCCAGTTTTAGTTCCTTCTGCTTATTTAATGATGCTTAAACTTTTAAATCTATGCTTCTTTACATTTTTGTCACCTATCAAACATAAATATTGTGTTTAATACATACAAACGGCAACAGCCAGGCTCTTATTTCTCACTCCGTAATGTGAAAATGCATTATGCTCAAATGTGTGTGGGTTACTAGGCAGTTATGCGAAGGCATGCTAGTGAGTCTTGAGCTACTTGAGTGAAATAAGGGTATTCTTACAGAAACTGTGGGTGGTAGCAACAGAAAAAAAAAAAAAACCAAAAAAAACCAACAATCCTGCCTTTGTGAAACTAAGTGCATAACTGGTGAGTGAGAGATGGGTAAGAAATTTTTGACAAAATAACTCATCTCAGGATAGGCCAACTTCAACAAAATCTTAATTTGAAAAGGTCAAGATATTGCTTCTGGTCAGAACTCAAAGGAAGAGACCCCTACCATCAGCAGCTCATATGCTTTATTTCTATACTTATAGTCATGGGGAACATGGGTGGAACCCTGGGCTATTTGGACACTTCTAAAGTAGAGGTTTGAATGGATCTTTTCTACATATCTGGTGACAAACCAGAAGGATGTACTAATACTGGGTCCTGGATCTTCAGAACCAAATTCCATTACTGTTTAAGTGTCTCGCCTTTAATGATCTGAAGTCTATGTTGGCCAAATATAGATGTGAAAAACTCTATCCCTTGACCACTGTATTATGTGTGAATATCAAGAGATGTTAAGCAATACTACCTCCTGGAACTTCCATGCCTAATGATGGATCCTTCCTTGGAGTACCAGAAGAAGATTGGGAGATGTGTTATCATTGTTCTGTTCTTTTCTTTTCTCTCTTCCTGATAAAGCTGCTTGATCACCAGAAGCAAATGTAAGTAAGAACTAGTGCTGTTTTAAAGCACAAAATTCCATTCATCTCTTTCCTAAGTCTGGTTGTGTATTCTGCAGCTAGATGAAGGATCCCCCAATAGAAAGGTGTTCCTTGTGGCTGTTTCATTACTGGTTTTGCTTCTGCACCTTGTGGAATTCAGTCACCATAGGGATAATGTATCTGCAAAATAAATACTGTTTGTTCAGGAGCTTAGCTAATGCTTGTTTAAGGACTGTATAGCCCTCCTAAAGGTATTCCAAGTGCCTGAATTACTTGTTCTGCTTTGTTCAGCATTTTGCACAGTCTGGAAGCGTGAGTAAAGGTATTAGAAGAAATTGCCATACAAATGACAAAATCACTGAGATGGAAGTGGGGATAACAAAGAATAGTGGATGGTGCGGTGTGGGTGGGGAAAGCATGAAAATAATATTCATAGTACTCATTGGTACTGCAGCTCAACTGAGATAGGATAAGTGTTTACGTGGGCTAGACAAAACAAAGTAAAATATACTGATTTAAATCGTGTTCATGATATAACCATAGCTTGATCAAATTCTGCTTTGAGTTTGAGGTGGACTGTAAATATGCATGTAACTACTAAACTGACCATCATAAGTCACCGAACTGTAGAAACCCTACTTGTCTGTAGCTTTTCTTGACTATGTAATGGATCTTAATGTTTGGACATATTACCCTGCAATATTTTGAACTTTCACCAAATTCAAGTAATCACTGTCCTTCTAATCGACAGAAAAAGGAGGTTTTTAATGTGCTGGCTTCCTCTCTCTAGTATTGGAGTCATTAACAAATTAGACTGGTATTTCAGATACTGTAGAGTAAGACAAAGAAATTATTTTAAGCCTTCCGACAGCTTCTGCTTAAAAATCAGAATATGATGCCAAGTGGCATCTTGTGTCATTTGCTGCCAAATATCATTTTGCCTCATAGAATTTGAATCCACTCAGGTGGTGTGAAAGCAAAATTAAAAATCAGCCTACTGCTGTTACTTAGAAGCTTTCAAGTGTGCTTGGAAAACTGAGATCAATAGAAACCTTTACCGAAATATCAAATTAAAAATAGGGATTATCTCAATCATTTAAAAGCTAATTTCAAATAAACTATCTACAGTAGGGATTCCTGTTCCATAGTAGACTTGAAAAGTTCAGTTCACATCGTTTCTGGTGAAGCTTTTGTGCTTTGTTTTTTGAAAAATGGGTATGATTGTGGAATAGTCTTCCATGTTTATAAATACAGTAATACAGACAGGAAAGCTTAGTACAACTGCAACCTGTTTTCTTTCTTTACAGCTAAGTCCAGGTAAACAGATTAAACTCCTTTCGAAATACTGTGCAGATACTCTAAAAACTCCCCAAATTAACTTGTATTTAGTAACACTGCATATTCTCTTGGGGCATATAAATAAAACTGATTCTTTAATGAATGGTGTCATAGTCTGATAAAATCCTTTGTGTGGGAAGCAAAATATTTCTATAAGGTATGGAAATCTATAAACCAGTGAACCTAATTACAAGGAAGGGATCTGTGTGCCTGGAGTTGCCACAGGGTGCTCTTGAATGTATGAGAACTTTCAGCCAGGAAAAATTATGCATGCTGCCACGTGTCTGGTAGAGTAGCTTTTGTTTTATGCAGTTGTGCTTGGATGGGAGTTGGGATCACTACCACTGACATGTGCTGCCTGTAGAGCTCTCCTGGCTCCATCTGCATAGGTGCAGAAAGGAGCTGTGGGATGGGAAGGTCCAGCTGAGGCCACCCTGGCGTATGTCTCCAGCTGAGCATCGAAATGAAAATTGGGAGGTGTGTAATACTACCAGTGGTAACCATTGCTGTCAGGTTGTGCATAAGAGTCCGATGTCTTATTTTGATATATAAATTGGTCAGTTGAGCAGTAAATGTGTGCCAGAGGAGTTGGAGAGTTTACCTTTGGGGAAGGGGGGCAGGGGCAGAATGCCATGCTAACTTCATGTTAATTGAAAGTTTTCTGCTGTGTGGGAAGTGCACCATTTGATGCTTGCGTTGTTTGATCAGTTCAGTGTCTCTGGTACTGACATATGGAGTTATCAGACTTCAGTATTGAAAACAGAGGAGCTCTTACTGAAGCCAAAAATGGTGTTCGGTTCAGTTCATGTTAGGAAAACGCGGTATTTTCCAGAAGGACAGAATTCCTTGCAAAAGGAGACTATGTCTTTTTAAAAGCTATAAAACTAATGTAGAGCTATTGAGTTCTTAAAACGCATGAGAATTTTAAAAGTAATCTACTTCATTGACTAGCTTTGCTTGCTAGAAAATAAAAAAATAAAAATAGCTTACAATTTGTTCCCAGAAAGTTACATAAACTTATGCTTATAGTTGCGTTAAGTGGAGAAAGAGCACATTAGCACCTCTTTCTGTATTGTGGAAGAATGTGCATGGGGAAGTGTATTCAGAAGAGCTTGCACAGAGGGGTGACTTTCTGGAAGGTAAAACATCCACTGGGAAGTTCACCTTCCTGTGCTGTCTTCTACTTTTGTTGAACTTCAGTGTCACCATAAAGGTTTTACAGTCCTTGAATTAGAACTAATTTCTTAATGTTTTTCACAATTAAGAGAAAGATAATCTCAAGCAAGATGTGGGCACTGAGGGGACCTCACACCCCATCTCAAACGTGGCACTTGTTCCATGAGTATGTTTAGATTTAAGTTCCTATCTTTTTTTCTGTACCCCCCTGCCCCTGCCTTCTAGCCTAAACAGTCTACAGATACCCCAAAGCGTGGCTAAACCTCAGATCAAAAGGGAGTAGCCATTTAATAAAAAGCTGATGTTAGAATCAGGTATTTGGTTTCTCTGAACACCTCCTAACACTGCACAGTTCAAAAGCCTCTCTCTGCTTTTCTTAAAACTGAAAGTTTAAATGCTTATTCCATTTGTACCCTTGATTTTCTTCTTTCAGAAGTTCTATTTTTGCTCTTGCTTCTCTTGTGCAGATCTGTATGATTTACCAAATTACTTCACCTTCAGCCATCTGTGAACCAGTATTAGAAACAACCTTAAGAAAAAAAATTGTAGGTTTTGTGTAAAAGTAATTTAGAAAATAACTTCTAATGCTGCTTAACTGAACGACATTATTCAAAAACTTTATTAGTTTGCCAGTCAACACAAAATGTTTATGAAGGCAAAAGGTATTGCTTTAACATTTGGGGTAGACATCACAATTTCTCAACACTTATAATCACAGGAAATTTAGAATTTCTTTGGCTTTCTCGATATGTAAATGTGAAGTGGATATATTACATATATGACTGTTTTTGCAGTGGGATGGCTTGTTTGGTTCTCATTTGTTTTCAAATTGATATGCCAGTTGCTTCTGTAATACTGCAGTTTCCTTTTCATTTGTATGGCTACTTCATTTATACTCTTTGCATCTATTCCCAAAAGAGCTCTATTGTATGATGAGTGGAGCACCAGGAGTATATAGTTTAAATGCCATTGGAAAATGAGCATATGGGTTTTTTGTTGGGTTTTTTTTGGTGGTGTTTTTTTTTTTTTGAGAATAGTGATAATTACATTTCAGGCAAAGTTTCATTTCCTGTTCATGCCACATAGCAGTATTAAGTTTTCATGCTCCATCACTCCTCTTTTTTATTAACTTTCTATTTAGAGTAGGTTTTTTGGAAAACGTTTTATCGTAATAAGAATAACCTATCAAACAAGAAAGCCAGCAGACTTCACATTATCACACTCTCTATACAGAAGTTTATCTTTTTGCTGCCACTACTGTATCCCACACTGCTCTGATGTGGAAAATGAATTGTTTTTAATGGTTGATTTTTGACTGACAAAGGTAGAGAGGGCATCAGTGGTCTGTCACAAAAATGGTAGGATTAGAACCAACTGAATAGACACACAACAGGTTATAGAGCTTTTGGGAGAAATGTGCTGTATACTGACACCTCTGATCAGCATTAGCATTCTCTGCCTGTTGCAGAGACTCTAAAATGCCATTTGCATGGATGATGGTATAATTGACATGGCTCCCCAAGGAGCTGTAAGGATTGTAGGAAGCTCAAATCTCAGGAAAAGTCATCTGTTCTTGGGACTCTTATATAGTCTGAGGCCTTGTTGGTAGCAGGACTTGCATTGTTGTATGCTATCATTCTAATAATAAAGAGCCATCAGTATTATGGCTCTTCTCAAGTTCCCAGCAGTATTTTTGTTAAATCTAATTGAACATTAACTTGCTAATTAGCATTAATGCTTCATTCTATTGGGTAATTGACTGCATAGTTTTGTTTTGAATGGCTTTTCTGGAAGATGTAGTGTAATAAACTTTTACAATTAAATTAATAACTTACAGAAGGTTTCATTATTTCAGCAGTAAAAGTAGTAGGATGTGCAATAAAAATTCTATATTTGCTTTCTGGAGCTCTGAAGGCTAGGTGGTAAGGCAAGTGTACAAATCAATGCCTAATAACTACAGAAATAATGTAAGTTAAAAGGGAAGTGGGAAGGAATTCATAGAAATAGGAAGACTCTTGGGACCTATGCATACTCAGAAGCTGTGAGAAGATTCTGCATATTAGAATGCGGTTAGAAGGTACGTTATTGAAACTTTGCTGGTAAGTACAGTAAGAGATAAAACTGATTTGCCTGTAAAAGTTAATACCTGACACTATATCAGTAAGCACTTTTTTGGGGCTTGTGTATATCATATGCAGAAGATAACTGAGGGAGCAAAAGCTGCTTGCTTACCTAGGAACTGAATACATGATTTGTATGTCCATGTATGTATTTAGTGAAAAGATCATTGTAATGGAAACAGTACCAGAAAGAGTAGGAGAGATGCTGCCTTAATAAATCTGTAGAGTGTAAGTGTGATTACCTGTCTTTAGAAACAAAAGCTTCCATTTGACTTCAGTAAAAGATATTGGAGAAATTTTGATCTGATACTTAATTACTGCAAATTTGCAGTAATTTCACTGAAGGCTTAACTTAATCCTACACTGAATCAGCACTAAAAAATAAATTAGATTTTGTCAGTACAGATTTATTCTTTTAACCTACAATTTAGGTGAAGTCCATTGCTTTGAAACGAGGTACTGTATGCTAAGTTAAGCTCTCTGAGATGAAAATTGGGCATACTGGTAATCTTAAGCACTCAAAACAGAAATTGCAACACTGAATGATTTTGCATGCTTATTTTTGCAAAGGTTGAAGTGCAATTCCTGAGCAGTGAAGTATTACCGTTAAAGTTTTCAGCTTTCCTTATCAGTAAAAGAGGTTTGAAAAACAGTTACTTAATTATGTTTAGAAAGCATCTGTCTTAAGTGTGCTTAAGACATAAACCAACCATGCTACACATCAAATTGTGGGAAGGAGGGTGGGGGAGAAAGATCTTTAAGTGAATTCTTTCCGATGCAAGTTTTCTCATGATTTTGCCTTGAATTCCAAGTATTTTATGCGAATACTATCAGTTCTGA
>VZTL01064114.1:0-17721 GCA_013400535.1 Scopus umbretta
TCATGTGTTACTGCCAGTAAAAATAATGGGAATTAAGTGCATACACTGACGAAAGAATATACATGAATAGTTTATATTTCAGTCTATTGAAATAACAGACCTCTAATTTTTCTCATTGACTGAAAATAGGAGCTATAAAGACAAGAATATTTTTTTATATTAATACTGTGAGCACATCTGTGAATTTTATTATCAAGCAAATGACCATGGAGAATGACAGCTTTTACATTTTGGTAACTGGCAATATTCTGCTTTATTTTTTTTGCCTTAAGATAGAATAAAATTGTAATTAACAATGTTTAACTGACCTAAACATCACTGTAAAATGTGTACTGTTCAATAAAAATGTGATACACTTGCTGGTGTGTAAAAGCAGGGCTTTTTAAAGCTCTGAGACTCTATTTTAAGAAGTGTTGTGAGTATGCCTTGCTTAGAAAGTATTTTTAAAAGATGTAACAGCTAAGGATGCATACAGGATGAAACCTTTCAAACTCTTCTTTTCCAGAAGGAATGATGCTAATGTTTATTTTTTTTCAGAGTACAAGAATATTAGTTCCAGTTTATAAGATGGTAACATTGGCTTCTTTTTCAGGTTGTTGTTGAACTTGCAAGCAAATTCAATGCATTTATTTCTTACGTGTTTTATTTTCCTAAGTGAACCTAGCTTTTCCTCCTCTGTCTTTGCTTCTGAAGTATACTAACGTGATTAGCTAAAAAAGGAGTAGACGTCTTTCTGTATTGAAAACTTGCATGGAACAGAGCTGTTAGTTGTGATATAGTGAATCTGAACTACATTTCATTATTCTTCAGAAGAGAATAAAACAATTTGATTTCACCATATCACAGAGTTGGTAGAGCTTGATTTGTATTTGTATTACAATAATATAAACAGGTAGTAATGAGTGAAATTTAAACACGCTGATGCAAAGCTGGGGTACGGGAGATCAGTCTTTGCTGGTTTATGTTGCCGTATAATGGAAAAGAGTTCGATTCATTGCAGCCACACAGTAAAACCCTTCGTTTGTTGTTTCAGATTATTGCTTTCAATTAACAGAAAGGAAAAGAGTACAGCTTTTCTTTTAGTTCTAGTAAGCCACAGTAGCCTTTCCATCTCTTCGGCTCATTCTATTCAAGATAAGAAAACTATGGAAGAAACCGTTAACATAGATCATTACCAGGGATTCCTCATCTGGTTTAACCTTAGAGATGGATAGATGGGAATAATTCTCTTATTAGTGGTTTCCATACATTTTATCTTTAAATTATTGTAGTTTTATGACACATTATATTTCTTCCTTGAACAGCCTGTGCTTATTTCCACCCACCCCCCCCACCGCTCCATCTTTCATTTTTCATCTTTCTGATCACTCCATCCCACCACTCCCAAAAAAAACCCAACCTGACAGTGATTAACCTCATCTCCTGATCTGCTAGAGGGAGCACAATAGTGATAAACTCATCCTTTCAACAGAAACCATGAGTGAGGCAGTAATTCCGGGCCAGTTTCGTTGCCTGAGATGCACAGTTACTCAAAGCTGAAATTGTATATTCCTTCATGTGGTTTGGGTACCAAGGTCATCTGCAGCCTTTGCGCTTTGCATTATCATTTGGAGCCACCTGCAGGCAGAGAATATATTTCTATCAAAAACAAGGAGGATTTTTGTCACATGCTATTTGGGAGGCTGCTGTGATTGTGAACAGGTGCAAAAATAGGAACTTTTTTCATGACCCTATATTTCTGCATAAATGTTTGGGGTTTTTTAATATGGTTTGTGCTCTGCCCATCTAGGCATGGACCCAATATCTGTATCACTAGAAGAAAATACTGGCAAAGAAGCTGTGATCTGTGAGAGTAAAGTCTGTTCGCACAGGTGAGTGAGAGCAGAGAGTAGTCAAAGCTGAAGATCACTGCAGTGACACTTGGGACATGACTGGATGGATGCACAGGGGCAGAAGTCCTTAAAAAAAGAGGGGAAAGGCAGAAAGCAATGAATGGCTTAGTGGACCAGGAGAAGACGGATTTAGATAGGTAATTTGGCATGCCCAGCATGTCTGGTACAAAACACTAAAAATAATAAAAATTAAAAAGTGGAGGAAGGACTGTACAAGAGACTGTGATGACCTGGCACTCACTTGAATAAGGGAGATCTTTGTTTTACTTGCTGCAAGGATAAGAAAAGGGAAAGGTGTCCCCAGTTACTTCCGAATGCCAACTGGGGGCCTCAGCAGGACCCTAGAATTAAGTTCCTTCTTTTGACAGTTATGATGCTGGCAACTTTGCCCATTTCATGCTGTGCAAATTCAAAATTGCTAGAACCTGCTGAGGTTATAAACAGCTTTCCATATTTACAGCCCTTTTTAATTTTGTTTTGACCACCCATGTTGATCAGTGTCCCCTTAACAATCTTGGGAAGATTGCAGGTGAGTATGTGAAATAACATTAACTCCAATCAAGAGACATACCACTTCAGTCAAATATAACATTATGCATAAATTAATTTCCTATCAGTGAACTTAAGTGTTTATCCAGCATATTTTCTAAGTACTTCCCAGTCTTACTAGGTTTTCTGAGTGGCAGTGTATCAAGTGCCTTCCTAAAGTACATTTGCATTATCTACTACATTTCTTTTCACTGAGTCTCTTGGTAAGCCCCGCTAAAAGAGCCACTTACGGATTCAGGTCTTCTTTTAACCAAGGTATACTCATTCTTTGTAACCCTCTACATTTGCATCTCTGAGGGTAACACATAAACAAACCAGCAGAAGACCTGGCCATTTTCCCCATGGAGCCACGCAGGAAATTATCTTTTTCTTTGCTACTAGTGATTCAGATGATAAGAGGATCTTTTTCCCAAAAGTTTATTTTCCTCAGGTAGTGGAATTCACCCAAGAGTCATTTGTTTTAACCATCTGTCCCACTTCCCTTAGTGTTGACTCATCTTTAGCCTCCCCAGGGTTAGCCCATCTATTACAGGCTGTAAAACAGCCTAGGTTATCTTTCCCTCTGTGTGCATATAATTGGCTGCCATACTATTTATTGTAGCTTGTCTTTCATGTCACTGACTGTGTAATTTTTAATGTATGAAATAGGAAATCTTAATGGGAAACTGCTTAGAGTTCTAAGCAGGAAGAAAAGGATGGAATGATAATGAAAAGGGAGATGCAAGACAAATTGCACAAAATGGACTGTGATTAGCAAATAAATAAGGCAGAAAGTGAGGCAGAATGAGTAGACAACATTGATGAAGCTCCCAAACCATTCAGAGAGCCAACAGTGCCGATGCCTCATGCCCGTGTTTCAGCAGGGGAGTCTCCAGGGCCAAAAAATGGAAATAGGAGCAAAACAGTGCTTTGCAGTAGGACAGGAGGTAATTTGTGATCTGGGGTCTTTTCTGCAAAATGTCTGAGGTGAGCAGTGGGACCAAAAGTGTTTGTTAAAAGGCTTTTAATCAAAAGAAATGCTACTAAAAGCAATTTCTGCTTCGTTATGCTCTCTGATGCTGTGATTTCATCCTGTTCTGGTGGCTTAGGTGGTTACTCTGAATTTACACTGCGATAGCTGAGGAAAGCACATGATGCAGAATCTGCAAACAGTCATGTGAGGAAGTTTAATTTCACAGCAGCCACGGAAGTTTAATGAGCCCAAGTTTCCCTTGTGAAGCAATTTATCAGTGTTAGCCTGCATCTCAGTAGGGGTTGTCTCTCAGCATGTGCTGCTCACTTTGGGGACACATGGCTTTCTAGTATAATATCTAAGAGTAGACAGATGCAAGTAGAAGCTAGTGATGTTAAGGATTTTGATGCTGAAGACCCTAAATGCTCAAGGTCAGTGCTCTGCTGAAATAGGCAGGAACGTAGCCTCCTCTTTGACAGGCCACAATATCAAAGAGATCAAAGGAAGGGCATCAGTGGTAGAAGACAAAGGCATAGTTAAAAACAAGGTGAACTGAGCCTGTTGTGCGTAAATGTATGTATTATGTCCCTTGGGATCAATATTCAGACTTCAACTGTCCCTTGTTTCTTGTTCTGTAAATTACCTAGCTAGAAGGACCAGCTGTAACGCACTGAAGCTAAATGACATAATGAGTGGGGAACTCAAGGCAAACAGCAAGTAAAATCTGAGAAAACTAGGCCCCCCCTTTATAAATTGCCTGACACGTGCCAAATGAAACATAATGCTGACAGATGTAAAGGAATACTCAACAAAAATAAACATAAGCAGAAAATTAGTAGAATTGAGCTACAACAGAAGGACTTTGAATAAGACCTTGATGGTACTTGCTCAGAAAATGAGGATAAGGGAAAGCGATTTCAAAACATAGGAGTATTGGAATACAAAAACTTCACCGTGACATTTGATGAAATACTAAGAATGCTGTGTATCTTTAACTCAGCCAGTGTGACTCAAAATAGTAAGCAAATAAAAAAGAGGGCAAAACTTTGATCCTGATTTATACAGTATCAGGCTGCTGGAGGTAATTGGCTTAGGAGAGAATTTAAATAGCCCTAGCACCTCTGTTTGGGTGGGAAAAAATATCTGGGGAATTTCTTTCACCTGTACTGTTGCCATGGGAGATTCATGCCTTCTCATTAGCAGACTTCTCCCTAACACAGTGACCAGCAAGGACACAAGACTGCTCAGCTCAGAACGCAGAATCTCATGTGGAGTCTTACCTTTTGGCCCTTGTTTCTTGCCACAGTGCCTGCATCTCATAATACCAGAGCTTCGTTTCGGCTTTAGGACGTGGCTGGCTAGATGCAGCTGTGTTTGGCATCAGTCCAGTCTCAGAGTGGGGAGAGGGATGCAGAGCTACACCACAGTCAAAATTCAGAAGAACCACTGAGGAGAGATCCGATCCTTGCAGGATTATAAAATCTCTTTGATTTCACTTGCCCTGACTTTCTACCTGTGTAATTCAGCTGAACCTACAAAGCCTTTCGTAAATCCCAGCCACTTCTCTCAGTCCTAGGGCTTAGCATCTTTTGCTCTGAGGAGTTGTTTTCTTGTTTCACGGAGCGGGTGGTTTCCATGTGGATTGGCTTCTTTGGCTGGATAGGACAAAAAGGTGAGCATAGGATCGCTGCTACCTCACTTTCCTTACTACAAGAATCCTGCCTAGATCAGCATGAGAATTTGCATTTCTCTTGTTTACGCCATTTAAGAGTTAGATGAGAGTCAAATCTCCTTTTGTAGTCAAATAGAGTTAAACACTCCCAGAGTGAGAGTCATCCCATCCTGAGGTCTAATACGGATGAAAACTACTTAGGTCTTTCCATTTTCTGTGAGGGGAACCCAGATAAATAATTTAAGATTGAAGTCAAGATTACTCAGGGCTGAGAAATCTAATGGTAAATAGGATCACTTCCCAGTGGTCTGATGTGTGGCCTTCCTGAACTGAGGGAGGTGATCTAAGAATCCTTCTAGGAGAGGCTACATCCAGCTAAAGAAGGCAAATCTATTGCCAGTGTTGCATAACTCCCTAGACAATTTTCTAGTAATGGAAACCATCTTTAGATAGAAAGATACTTGGTCTCTGCTAGTGAAGCCGCAGTTTTAATGTGAAGTGTGTATACTAACATGAATTAAATTAGGGAAGCAACATCATTGTACCTGATGGGATCATTAAAAATTAAATACAGTGTGGCACAGTGGGGCAACCTAAATTCAACTCGGATTAATCCTCTTTGTTTTAGTAAAAAGCACAGACCAAAGAATAACTTTTTCATAATACTGTATTGTAATAATTGTAATTTGGGGTACCACTTATGATTATTTAATCCTTTATTCCACAGTAATTTTCTGTATAAAACTAAATTAGATCTCATGAATATTAACTTCAAGACTAACAGAGTAAAGTTGAGGAAATTGGAAGATACAATTATGCAGAACTCCACATCTCTGTTTTATCACTCCTCAGAGAATACAGATTCTGTATTTTGTATTAGAATAAGCGGAATAAACATCTTCGTAACTCATCTTCAGTTTTGCAAATTAGTGTTTGGGCAATGAAATTTTGCTAAGTCCCTCTTCTCTCCTAATAGGGTAAAAACATATGACTGTGGAGAAAGAACTGCTGACTGGTTCTCTTTGTTTCTTGGTCGTCCATGTCGCTTGATAAGACAAAGCTCAGACGCGCAAAACAGGTCATATCAGAAAAATACAAAAGGTATGTTGTCGTTCTTAAAAATACTTGTGATTCCTCACTTAGTAAATGTCAAGCTCATGCACTGCACACTGACTATATAATCAGCCTGATAAAGGGTGGAAGAGTCATTCATTACTGATCTAGTGGGGTCCAAAGGGTACACCTGTACCCAAATCGTGTTTATGCTGCCCTTCTACTAGTTACATTTGGTGAAAACGTACAGATACACCAATCTGGGGTTTTTTAATCATCATGACCATGATTTTGTCTGGCAACTCAATGATCATTTTGAAAAACGATAATGAAAAATCTATAAACAAAGAATTTATTCTTAGACTAAGTTTCATTATAAAAAAGGATCAAATGGAAAGAGCATCAAAAATCCATAGATACTGCTCTTGTAAATTGTTTTACAAATTTGGTAAAATCTCAGCTCTATCTCAGTTTCTAAATGCATTGCATCATTATCATTTACAGGTTTGAGGGGATTCTTGGAATCTGTCCTTAGTGTCTGGAGCCAAATTAATACTTTTTTAATAAGAATTAATAAGACATCAAAGGAAAGATGAGGTGAAATTACTAGTATAATCTTCCTGATTTCTAATGATCATGTTAGAATGTTGGATTCATTTTTTTAGGTCTGGCGTCTGCTACAAACATCTCTCTCTCTCTTGTGAATGAAGCACAATACCTCCTGATAAATGTAGAAAGCATTCTGCAGCTGAAAGAACATATTTCTGCAAGGTAAGATCCTTCTGTCTCCAAATGTCTCTCAGCGGTCTTGGATTCCAGAATCTTGCCATAAGATGCCGATATAACTGTTTTATCAGGAAATTTAGAGATGGTTACTTTTCAGTGTGCCACAAATATATGGGTATTAAACTGATATAATTACTCATTCCTGTATGACTTCTGAAAATTTGGATTAAATGCTTGAACATTATCTTTCTGCCAGTCATCTTTAGGAAAACTTAAACAAATTCTTGTCAAATAATTTGGTGGCAGGAGACTATTGGGAACCAGCCAACTTCTATTTGTGGGAAAACAAGGATAATTAGGTTTTCTCAACATAAATAATCTGGCAGGTGAAAATAAAAAATCTTGCTACTTGCTGATCTGTTTCTTTCCTGTGGGAAAGATTAAGATTTATAGCAAACATTCACAACAGGAATATTTTAAAACTACTTGCAGGACTGGATTATTTTCCTTTCTTAATTGAATTTGGCTTTACTTGTACAAAAGTGGGAGATACAAGCAGCAAATGAAACATTAGGCAAGCCCACAGTTCAAAGCTAAGGTACCCACTACCAGCTAAATTTTCATATGCTGGCAATAGAAAGTTGCTGTTTCTTGAATATAAGTAGGACGGGCTCAAATTCCACAGAAAATCTGCCCCCAAGGCCTCCATCATAGCTGTGCATCCCACAGCCCTGGCATTTGTCCCTGAGCCCCATTTTCCTGTCTCGCCAAACTTCCCTGCCTCTGCTTGGAGTCATCTTCTCTTGGTCACCCACCATGCCCCCTGCATTGAAATTCCTGTTTTGAGTAGAGGAGGAACATATATATATATATCTCTGTAGGAGGATACGTATATAGCTTCAGGATTTAAAACCAGTGACTGAATGAAGCGTGACTACAGACCACTGGAGCTTGCATTGCCTGAGGGTTTTCTTTCTTCAAGAGAAGACAGTTGGGCGATTTTAGCATACCATGGCAGTGCTCCTCTGGGAAAAAGGCCTGGAAAAGGTTTCAATCAGTCCGTCTCTCAGCTGTTTTGACTACCCTTTCTCAGTGATAGTTAATGCCTTCTTTTGAGGCTTGACTGGCGCAGTTACATCTCCTTGGGAGAGCAACACTTGCAAGCATCCCTTACTCAGACTGGGCTCCTTTTCATGGTGAGACCCAGTGGGGAACCTTCCAGACATGGGATCTGAGTGCAAAGAAGAGGAGTAAGGCACCAGACGGAGCAGGAAGTGAGGATGAAGGAGGACGGGGAACTTCAGTAAAACATGCAGTGTCTTCCAGTACAACCAGGCTTGTAATCTTTTCTTCAAAGGAAACTCCAGATGTGACTGGAGCTGCCGTGATGGCTGAAGCATCTTGCTTCCCACTCTGCAGAACAAGTTGGAAAACTCTTCCCTATTTTGCCATGTAGTGCTTTCTCAGAGTTCTGGGGAAATGAATTCAGGATAGATATACAGCATCATCTTTTTGCACTGTTACTAAATTGTGGTGTACATACTTTCCAAATACTGAACTGTGCAATGTACTTTCTAGAATCTGCACATACGGGTCTTTATTAAATGTTTTTCTTTTTTAGAAAGTATTATTTAGCTTCTTGGCATGTGGGTTTGTTTTTGTTTAATGGAAACCAGCTAAGATTTATAAAACAATTTTAATCTTCAATTGAGTTTGAATAATTTCTCTTTGTTTGTCTCTTCTGTAAGTAAAAATTAGTCTTCCAGTTTGCACTTGGCTCTCAAGAGGTGATGTAAAACAGAAACAGCAATTTAAATAAAAATTAGAATGTAACATACTGTTGGAGAGCTATGTGGATATGGAGACATCTGCCTCTCTGGTGTTGCCTTTACAGATCACCTCCATCAAAATCCCCATGGCCTGGTCTTATGCTCAAATATTATTGCTAGAAATACACCCCTGAAGATGTAAATACTCATTTTCAAGTTTGCCTGTTAAATATATGTAATGTGTTCTGGATTGCAGGGCCCACTAATGTGAAATGTCCAAAGTACCCAGGTTGGCTTTGGCAAAATACACTGATTTTCACAGCAGATCCTGGTTGCGATTTGCAGGATGAAGGTGCCTGTCACTCCAGCCATCCACTGCATGTTTTGAAGCGGGGGCAAATGATGGGCATTTACTCAGATACATGCTGCCAAGTAATTAGAAGCAGTTCTGAGGGCTGGGGCTAGGTGCAGGAGAGGTAAGGTATCTTGGAGGTGAGCCTGAGCAGGTTGAAGGTGGAGAGACTAGGAGTAGGGGCATTGCAGTCTTGGCGGATCAGCAGCAGGGGATAAAACAGTAGCAACTACAAATAGGTTTCAGCAGCTGGCTCAGGACACTGCAGGCCCAGCTCTGAGATTACTGGGGCTTTTGATGCCCCCACCACTACCGACTGGGGTGCCAAGCACTGGTATGTCACAAAATGCATTCAAAACTAGAGGCTACACAGCATCCAAGAGCCCACAGCAAAGCTAGGAAGCACAACAGCATAACTGAACTTGTTCATGACTAACTACTATTTTCCTCCCTGTCCATCTGAGTGTCGGCATAGTTTACACTTTCTGTTGGCTCCTGTCTCCTGCAATCATTATGAATTGTGTCTCGGCCATGGGATTGCTTGTGGGATCTTGAGGGAAAACCTGTAGCCCTTCAGCTTCCCATCCCACTTTCTACCCCCAGGCTGCTGGAGCCCTTGTGAACAGCAAAGGCTCGGTGGAGGAGTGCTTGTGTGGTTTGACTGAAAGTCAGCAGAGGCAGTTTATCCTCATGCACATTTATCTGCTCAACAAGATCATCTAGGCAATTTTAAATGAAATTAAGCTCTTTTCTTCACCTAACAGACCTCTTCTGCCAAGACTGCTTGATGTGAACTGTTTTCCTTGTGCTTCGATTTTGTATGTTTTTCATCATTTTAATTAAAACACATTTTAAACTGTATGTCCTTACTTTTTTCCAGAACAGAAAATTCTCTTTTCCCTACTTACCCAGGTTGCTGCCTCTGCTGTACAGTGCCATATCCCAAAGTTGTCAGACCACAGCTGATGGAGTATCAGAAGTTGTTCATGTCCATAATAGCTAATGCAAAAAGAAATGCTCTTCACCACTAACAATGGTGCTGAGAGAACACCCTTGTAAATTTTAGGGCTGGTTTTTCCTGGTACTGGTAGTGTTCTCCTTTAGAAGGAGAGTGAAGAATGACAATTCAAAGGTACAGCCAGATTTCTGATATTTGTATGCAGTCTGCTGCTCTGTCTGCCTCATATATGTTTTCTGCACTGACACAAATCTACACTCTGGCAGTTCAAATGCTTGTAAAAAGGTGGAGATAATCGCCATACAGAGATTAATTTTTTTGAAAACACCTATCATTTGGTGCAATCTGCTGCATCCCAAAGGCAAATAATAATAATATGAGGAATACATTCTCTCATAAAATGCCTTTACTGGTCTTTTTCACCTTCAGCATCTGCTGGTTTTGTCCCTTTTGCCACTGCAGCATGTGCAGAATAAGTTTCTATTTGCCTTCTTTTTAGAAGCATTTAATGAGTCAAATGATTGCTAACTCAAAAGATCTTTTCATTTGTTACCATTAGCCTTACATATGATAACTAATAAGGAATTTTCTCATATGCCTTGTTCACAATCGCCTGTCTACATGCTTTCATACCTACTTCACAGTTCCAGGTTACACCTCTGAAGAAGCCACCTAGAGGATTGCAAGTTATAATCAAAGGATTACAAATTATATTTGAAGGCTTACAAATTACAGTTAAATACCTTGTGCCATTTTCATAGCCTTTGTAATAAAATTTGGTCCAGGTTATTCTGCAGAAATATTTGCGGAATCGTATGAGCCACTAGTGCATAAGTAGTGCAGAGCTGGTTAATAAACCTTATTTTTTCTTTTTTCTCCGTCAACTCTGTGAGACAGATTGGAAGAGCCATTGGAAATAGAGGAATTAATCCGACGTTTCCGTGCCAACATTGTCATCACTGCACCAGAGTCCTTTGAAGAAGAAGAGTGGGCTGAGATTTCAATAGGTGCTCTGCAATTCCAGGTGCGAACTCATCTCCCTTGTCCTAGTCTACCACAAAGTATCTTGACCCTCTGGAGACAGAACAATTTGTGCAAGGCTTTGAGTGGAACATGGGCGGCACAGTTTGTGCAGTTGGAATTTATGAAGTTTGTAAAAAAAACCAAACATGCTGTGACCTGTGGCAAACATGCTTCAATATAATTGAGAGGTTTTGACATATTTCTCCACACCTTTTTTCTTACTTCATAATTCATAAAATTTCCCACCTCTATCCAAATGAGCAGAAAAATAGTCTCTGTCTTGAGGTAGTTTGCAGCAAATATTTAGCAAGCATGTCATGAAAGAATACTGCTTGCTGTTAAGCATAATAGTCCAAATGTAACCTCGGATTGCTGCACATCTAGCAACTGACTGCCAAAAGACTGGACATGAATACAATCAAACAATCACTGTCCGTTGCCCTCTGCAGTATACATTTTGTCTTAATCTCCATTCAAGATGTTTCTAAGTCTAGCCTGGTAGGGTGTTCTCATATGTTATGCTTCCCATCATATCTAACAACATAATGTGCTTTGTACTGTAACGACAATGCTGAAGAGTTAGACTTTGTTGGCAAATACATCCTTCTGAGAAAAGCTTCAACAAAGGATCCATGAAGAAGCTACACGTGAAACCTAAGAGAAGGACGCACACTTGTATTACAAGTTCTGTTGGATTTGTCTGGTCCTTAGATATGAAATATGTATTTGAAAATTCATAGCCTAGGATGTGAAAGTTGCTTATTCATTGTTTTCTTATGGATGATAATGAAGGTGTGAAAACAGAAGTGCTAAGGTCAGATTCAGGGCGCTGGTCCATCTTGTCGAGACTGAACTCTTGCCTAGAAAGGTTGGACAAGATGATCCTTGGGGTCCCTTCCAACCTGGTATTCTATGATTCTATGATCTAGAAGCTGTGATAGACATCAGTCCTATTTCTTCCTGGTCAGCATACTGTAAGAAATGGAGAGGCCATTTTTTCAATAAGGGTGGAAATTATGACTTATTTGCTCTCCCCTTATGTGTACTTTGATCAGTAAGCTGTAATATGAGTTACAGAAAATCAAGATAAAAATTCTTTAGGTAGGAGATGAGGACAAAATCCTTGGTGTATAGCTTGTTGGAGGCTGGAGTTGCACTAAGGATCTCAGCTCAGGATCCTGTTGTGGAAGGTACTGTAAAACTACAGAATAAAAAGGCATTCCTGTTTGTGGCATTGAAATACTTTAGGAATGCAAGCTGAAAACAGAAAGGCTTATGCAACTTGCATTGTCTTTTCCAGTCTCTGCTAGGTCCTTATTCAGATACTGATGTAGTAACGGTAGAAATTATGTTAACGGTACTTGATGCCAGGAAAATGGTAGAAGAAGCTGTTGAACAAAGCAAAGCAGGGAAAAATATCTCCTTCTCTGTCTTGTTTTCTCGTTCTTTTAATAAAATACTGAAGCTGTGGAAAATCAGCATCTGAAAAAGCTGAGCCAAATGTATGGTTTTGATGATTACACTGAAAAGTTGTACAAGCAGTCAAATGACTGAAATAGCACTTCAGATCAGCATATAAAAATGTTAGCAGTGTCAGGTTTAATTATTTACCCTATCTGAAATTTATGACACATTTTACAAAAGTAGAATATGTATATTGAGATACTGTTAAGACAGCTTCTATAACATACAGCTTTGCTAAAGTTAGGGTTGCAATATTAAGGGAAACCAGAACATGTCTTCCTTCTTAATTTTAATGCTTTAAAAGGTAAAAAGAAATTCACTGCAGTTTTTTTCCCTAAAAATACACCCTAGTTCAAACAAGAATTAACTTTAAAAAACATGCTCTGTATAATGTTACAGTAGAGGTTCTCATGATTCCTTCTGATTATAGAAACTTTGAAAACTCACATCTTGCATTCTGATTATCTACAAGTGCTACACCTATAAGGAAGAATGGGGGATATTGTGTATTTCAGCTGCACTGAAACAATGTGAACCAAACCCTGTTAGTTTAACTTCAAGAAAATCCTCTTTAGGTTAAATCCTGAGGCACTGGCTTAATTTTGAGTTCAGTTCCCCTTTGGGCAAGTAGCCCTGCCAGCCCATAGATAAAGTGAAGCCATCAGGAAATACGAATATGTAAATGTTTTTGATTTCTCAGATTCTGTCTCTTGGAAAGGTTTCCTGAAAAAAAGAAAAGACCTTTGAAAGCGTACCTACATTATGTGAACAGGCCTGACCTCTTACGTAATTAAAGCATAAAAGAACAAAGGAAAAGTGTGTGAAATACATGTTTTTAGGATATTACGATGGTCAGAAGCTTGTCCTGTTCTGTGTTGTACTGCTTTGATATACAGCTGTGAACCTTCTTTAACTAAAATTTCAGGTTGTGGGTCCGTGTAGCAGATGTCAAATAATCTGCATTGATCAACAGTCTGGGGACCGAAACAAAGAATTTCTTCAGTCTTTGTCTGCTGCCAGAGGTAGAAAGGTCGGTACAGTACTCCAAAATAGGTGCATAGAATGATGTGTAGTGACTTTTTTGCATGCATAGTAAACTATCTGCTGAGAGAATATTCATGATTAAGTTGTTATGCTAATCATTACGATTTGTTTTTTCAGTAAAAAGAGGATGTACTTACAACCCAGATATGGCATGGTTTATTTCCATAAAATGCTCAACATGTTCTTTATTCAGAAATTGACTATTAATATGCATTATTTTTTACTGTACTTGTTTTTATTCCGTATGTACTGCTTTACAGTGTGTTTATTTTGGTCTTGAAAAGCACGAGCTGATGCGCTGATGTCATTCAAGAAGAGAAGTCTGCAGAAAAATCAGAAAGCATTTGAAATGATACAGTTACCTCGTAAGACTAAACTTTATTCTTACTGTGAGAAACTCAGCAGGAAGAACAGAGCAGATGTGAATATAGTCAAAGTGGAGAATAAGTGATTAAGACAGTGACTAGAGAGTAAGCGTGAAATACAGGCGTTCATTTAGAGTCCTTCTGCTTCCTAAGGTTGCATTGCTTCTTGGAATTGAGATTGCTTCTTGGAATTGAGAGTGCTGAATCGATGGCTAGACAGTTTGGCATCCCAAAAGCTTCGCAAATCTCCTCATAAGTATTTATTTAGCTGAAAATCCTTACTGTAAATGCATTGCTTCCTGTTCATTAAACTTCTGTTGTAAAAGTTCGTTAGCCGGTCAGGGCTCAGGAGCCTCACGAGCACCAGCCAAACACCAGAGACTGGGCACAGCGCAGGGGCACAGCAATAACAAATAGGTGGAAACTTATTCACCCCACACAGCGTGCGTACAAGTTACAAATAATGCATTCTTTGTTTGGGAAAAAAAAAAAAAAAACCCAATAAATTGATTCGTCTCAGTGACTCATTAAGCAAACAAAGGGCTACGTTTGCCATGAATGTTATCCTTGGTGAGTAGCTCCGCCAGCCCCATCTCGAAGCCAGCCGCCTGGTACGGAGTGAGACAGGGCGGGGGCGAGCAGGCAGGGGCCGGCTGTCTAGGCAGAGCTTCCCGCTGACCTGAGATGACTTAGGGTTGCAGAACAGGCTCTGGCATCCAGATCGCCACAGCACATGTGCCTTTGTGAAGTGAGTTCCTGGCCATGGTGGGTGGCTGGAGGACAAAAGCCCTCTCCAGGTAATGGTGAGCCACAGCTGGAACATCTGGGACACCTTAGAGCGCAGTCTGGCACTCTGGGCAGGGATGCTGCCCAGCTACCCCATGGGGTGTACGGTACGTGGAGGACTTTCTCTTCCCGTGTGGGTTTTATTGGATTGCGACTTGAATCCTCCACAGAGAGAAAACACTCTGTATTTAGGACTTTCTCAAATGTCAACAAAGCCTTACCCAGGGCACAGATTCTCAGGAGAGACAAAGCATCTTCAGCCTGTTTCCTGCAGCAAAGGTGAGCTGCTCTTTCATTCTGATTAACTCAGCGATGCAAAGATTTTCTCGGTACCAGTACTCCTAGAACCAAGTAACTCGTTCAAACAGAACGCGGGCAAAGAGAGCAATCCAGCCTCCTGAGGACAACCTGGCGCCAGACAAGCAACGCGTGGCAAGGCGAGGCGCTGCGGAGCACAGTGCTGCTCTTCACAGCTGCGCAGCGATATGCATGCTGCACAGAATCAGGCCTTCAGCTTTTCTTCTTTTTTCCCAGCCGTCAGCGCTGCTGGCAGATGGGAGCTTGTGAGCATGCCCTGCTCTGCATAAGGCCAAGTCCTCCAGGTTAGCTTGGCAGCTGAAAGAGATAGTTTGAACTGGTAGCTTTGCCTGAACTGGTCTGAGAAGGCCTCAGAGCCCATCCCTCCTGTGGGTCACCTGGGGGGTGATGGTCACCAGCTGGTTATCAGTGAGTAGCACCCAAGGACTGTGGCATCTTCAGTGTGCTAAGCAGACCTAGCCGAGGACATTGATCCAAACCTTTCGCAGTTCACAACGGGGAGAGAGAAAGAGCATCGAGTTCATGTGACTGTTAAACTGCAGAGCTAATCCTTTGGTGACTCATGTCTCTAGCATGTGCTTTTCTGTTAAGGAGTCATTTCTTTTTTTATCAGATACAGATTCAGTGAAGGAATTTAGCAGTGTTTGTTCCCAGCTGTCAATAATGCGATTCGAACTACAAAAAACAAATGCAGCAAAATCAGATTTAAGCTAATTTCCCAGTAGAAGGGAACTGGTATTTTTGAAAGGCTGTTGTAGTTGCTTGATTTCCAAAACATTAAAGATACTGCACATACAACGGGATAGCAAATCCTGAATGCTTAACAAAAGAGCCAGATGTCAATAGTTACCATTTTGTTTTGTTTTTCCAAGAATGCCACCCTGGAAAAATACACCAAACTTTATCAAACTGGCAGCCCAAATGACAGCAGTGCCAATGAACTTCAATAATGAGCTAAATAAAGTAAGGCTTGGGTCAATATTTATTTCTGAAACCATGTTTCCTCCATCCCTCTGAGACTCTGAGAACCTGGTGCTCCAAGTTGAAAGATTGAGGCTTTGCAGAGATGGATTGTAGCTGAAAGTCAGAACCAGCTACTGTAATTAGCCACACAAGCAATTTGCATGTTTCCTGATAAATGGAAAGCAGGCTGCTGAAGCCTAGCCAGCTACTTTTTATGAAACCTTTTATCACATTGTTTGAAATAATATGCAAACGTCTCTACAAAGCGAACTTGAGCTCTGCTGCCATCAGTTCTGAAGAAACACTCATTAAGGATTCCTTTTGTAATTTTTGACTGAAAAGGAAAAATGAGCTCTCCTCCTGTGACAGAGCTCTCTCCTACTGCAGGAGACTATGAAAGACAGGATAGCTACATTAAGCAAAAAGCATAAAAATAGCCACACGCTGTTTCACATGCGTCACCACCTCATGCAAAACACACATCGGCAGAGAGGAGAGAACATTGAATTCTTGCCCATCTTCTGTCTTTTGCAGATGCAGTTTGAGGCTAACAATAGCGGAAGCCCTGTGGGTAGATTTGCAGCAGTGCTATAAGCTGGGACTTGCTGTCAAGGTAGCAAAGTGAATTGCATTAGCGTCTGCCCCAGCGTAAATGTATGGATAGCGGTACATCAAGGGAAATCCATTATGTCTGCACATGCCCTCATGCACTAAAAGGCTTGTGTTTTTTTCCTGCAGGCTGTTGATCCTCCTCTGGGTATCTCATTGTGCCTTGGGAGAGCTTCTTTCCCTACAGAATTAGATGCCGTGCCTTTGGGTTGCTTACTGAAACGTTAGCAAGGATAGCGAATGGCTTCTCTTATCTGATGCATCATTATCATCATTTTCATAGTAATGCAGGGCATTACACTGTGCAATGCTTTTCATCCAAAGATCTGGAACATTTTGGAACAGTGGTTGATGTAATTAATAGACCTCTGAAATGATATGGTTCTCTTTCCTCATTGATGGCTGAACTGGAAAATGCTTTTATTTAAGGTAAAGCGAAGGAAAATCAGTTCTTAGGAAAACACTCTGCTGTCCAGATATTTCAACAGAATAAGATGGGGGGTGTTGACACCAAATTAAAAGTTTCCCTTTTTCCCAATACGAAAAATCGGCATGTTGAAAGTGAGTACTTCCACTCTCCTATTGTGTAAGGCTTTACCAATAAGTTTTGGTGAATCCAGAGTTAATAAAACATTTTCACGTTAAAAAAAAATATTCAGCTGTAATAATTGCATCTCCCAAACCTTTGCATGGGAGGGAGATTATGTTACTGTATGAATAAAATGAGCGGACCTGAACAGGGAAATTTATCTGTTGGGATAAGGCAGCTGAGAGCTACATCCAGGGGCAAAACCCAGAACTCATCCATCCAGAGCTAAGCTTTAGCATGCAGTATCACTTACGCGCTTGTTACACATTCTAGCAGGGCACTTCCCCTACCAAGTGCTAGTCTGCATTAACTGATTGTTTAGGAGCTGTAGCTTGAAGGCATCTCATCTCAGCCTTTGTCAGATGTAGCACCTCAGGTTTCTATCTTCGAAAAGGAGATACTGCACCCAGGATATTTCTCTGCCAGTGAACGTCTAAGCAGTGCATATTTCTGTTGATCCAGTAAATGTACTTGAAACAACATGCAGGAATGACAGCATTTTATAGCTCCGCTTTTAAGTGAGTGTGATGACTATCATATGATTCACTGTTGGCAAGAATAAGTGTGTTTTATCTATTTCTCCCAGCAGTGAAGTGTTGTGCTTTTTACTAATCAAGAAGCTTTACTTTTTTTTTTT